>JALAZF010000842.1:1200000-1505171 GCA_022829125.1 Lathyrus tuberosus
GGTTGAAAAGTCATCAAAAATTAAAACGAGTGCGCCAGTTTAAACTATGCGACACGTAGATTAATATAACTGAAGATTTCAATATCAATTTTTAAACTTTTCGTCCACTGATTTTACACACAGTTGACTTTTAGTTTGACAGATTCGCCTGTAAATCCAACAGTTTATTCTGGTTGATAATTTGGGCATTATGCATGATGAAAAACATGATAGGCTATGCAGATGATGCAGATGCTATGACATGCACATTTCAAAATCATTTTCTTAATAAAAATTTCCACTTTGTATTTCAATAAGTTAAACCTTTCACCGTCAAACAGTGGAGGTGTATTTATGAAAAGTCATTTGTCAAAAATAGAAGTGTTTTCAGTCATCGTTCTACCTCCTAAGACAATTAGTCTTATAACAAGACTTAGACTCTGATTCCATTTCTTGGACAAGTAACTCCAAACACAAGAGATGGGTAAATTGCGTGGCTTTAGAAAACTATGTCCAATTAAAAAAATCTTAAGTAAAATAAATCTTAAGTAAGCAGTGGAATAAATACATAGAATAAAATCATAGTGAAGAAAAGGTTAAGGCACGGTGGAACTAAACAAATAGCATAAATAAAAAGTGAAAAGGGATAAGAAAATTTCACCAGAGATTTATAGAGGTTCAGCCTAACCAATTATCCTACTCTTCTCCCCGATAAAATTTCTTCTTAAGAGTTTCTACTATATGACATTTTTACATATTAGCCCACGAACCTTCTTACAAACATACTGGAGTTTTTATATGTGCTACCCTTCAAACTAAAAATGAGATTTTACACCAGGTTAATCTCTGAACCAAATGAGAGCTTTTACATTAGGCATAACTCATGAACAAAATGAAGATTTTCACAAAGAGTATTGCAAACCAAATGAGAACTTTTACACTGGACGAAGCACCATAGATATTGCATAAGAGATAAAATCCTCTTACACAAATTACAATATTACTCAAGCACCAGAATACACAAGAAAAGTCTCACTTATATTTTTCACTCTTAAAGCACTAAGAAAATTTTAGTGAATTTCAATAAATGAGAAGAAAATGAGAAAATAGTGAGAAAGTATGTCAAAATATGTTTTTTAGTGTAGTTTGAAAGTGAGGAAAGCCCTTTATTTATAGGTGATAAATATGGCTCAAAATGGGAAACTATCCATGGGCTTTATAATGCTCATAATCAATTATGCATTAAGTCTAATTGATTGTCTGCTTCATAAAAATGGCAACCTTAATTCTCAAAAAGCAAAACAATGACTAGTGTCCTTACTGATTAGGAGTGTTATTGAGCTTTGTGCCTTGCTCTAATTGATTGCTAAGGTCCATGATTGATTAGGTAACATATACAATTTTTCTAAATGCTTAGGAACACCCCTTATCAATTCCACAAGCACGTTGAAGGTTCCTCTAAGGGTTTTAAGGAGTTTTATCAAATAGATAGGTTAAAAAAACTGTTAGGTTAGTGTGTACATTGCCTTAGTAATTGAAAAATAAATCTACTGCCTTTTACAAGACTCTAATCATTTAGACACGGACTAGGCAAGCTTTCAAACTTCCTCTCTTTCACAATTTTTGAGGCCTCGTGATCTCTTGCTTGATACATCATGGATTCCACCAAATGTTGTTTGGCATTAGGTGTTTTCCTTAAGAGATTAGCTTTGACATCTTTATCACCTAAACATAAGAAATTGGTCATAACTTCATATGAAAACTTCACCTTATGGTGTTGTCATCATTAAACCCATTTTGGTCATCTGACTGCTACAAACATTATATCTGCAAACACATATATCCACATACCTGAGTGATACTAGTTGGGTGTCAATCATCCTTACAGAGCGTTTAATATAATCTCGTATAAATTTTCATCAAAAATTATAATCTTCTACTAATTATATAAGAGATATTGAGCCTTTTGTACAAATTGGACATCCACACAAAAATACATATTTAGCATAATCCTAAGCTACTGAATTCCTAAAATTACATATTTTCTCCAAATTGCATAAGGCTTTCTAGGCTTACAACCAACTTATTCAAAATTTTCAAGTCTTTTTTACTGCAACGATTCAAAAAATTTTCCATAAATCCACTTAAACCTTAAATTGTTGAATGAAGTTAAGTATTATAAACTCCTCTTTTTTGAACTTGTAAAAGAAGTACCATCTTTTTCTTAGACATTCACTAACCAGAAGTTTAATAGATTTTCTTCCAAACAATATTCAAATAAACATTGGAAACTAATGAAAACCTTACAATATCCCAGACTCACACTGATTTGATTTTACTCTACACAAGAGATAAACAAATTTAAATCAATTGAGACAAAGAGGTGAAAATTGAAAGAATGATTTTTTTGGAATTAAACCACAACATATGGATAATTTCACTCAATTTTGATGAAAAAGATTGTTATCAATTATGCAATGACAATGAAAAGAAAAGTGAGAAATAAAGAAATAAAATAACGTTGGAGAAGAAGAAGAATATTTTCTGCAAAGTCTCTTTCTGCCCATAACCTGTAGAAAACTTCTTTATTCACTTTACAACTACAAAATTCTATTAATACAATGTTATGAGTTCTTTACAGAATAAGGGTTACTCCCTATTTATAGATTTAGTTAGCTTGCACCCTAAGCCAAAGCCCAAAATAGTTACCACTACTAAAATAGGACTAAGTCAAAATCCTGTGTGAAGCAACCTGCTTCGACACTTCGACACACTAATACAATTCGACACATAGATATTTTGACACAAAAATTACATTCTCAACACACCACCTAATTCATTGTGTCTAAACAATCTATATTCATCATAGCTCTTAGTCTTCTGAACACTTCGACCTGCACCCCCTTCGTCATGATATCTGCAATCTAACTCTCAGTTCTTCAGTGTTCCAAGTTCATCTTCCCTTCTGCTACCTACTAACGAAGATAATGGAACCTCATTTCGATGTGCTTGCTTCGACCATGTGCTATCGGATTCTTTGCCAGATTGATAGCTGACATGCTGTCAATCTTCATGGTAATTGCTCCATGACTCTTCACTGTAATCTCTTCGACCAGGTTCACTATCCATGTTGCTTGACATGCACAAAGAGGAGCAGCTATGTATTCTGTTTCGCATGACGACGATGCCACTACTGGCTCCTTTCTCGAACTCCAAGCAACTGGTGCACCACCTAGCATAAACACAGAACCAGCTGTGGATTTTCTATCTTCACCATCACTACACCAACTTGATTCGGTGTATCCCACTATTTTACATTCTTTTCCTTCATCAGTTGCAAGAAATAAAATGTCGTAGTCGAGAGTTCCTTTTAGATACCTTAGTATTCTTTTCGTCGCTGCTAGGTGTGATACCTTTAGTTTCTGCATGAATCTACTTACCATACCCACATTGTATGCTAAGACAGGCCTTGTGTGACAAAGGTATCGAAGTGATCCAATAAGTCTTCTATATTGGGTTGGGTTGACATCATCTTCATCTGAATCTTTCAACAGTTACAATCTGGTCTCAGCTGGAGTCGAAGTTGGGTTGCAATCTTGCATCTCAAATCTCTTGAGTATTTCGCCTACATATCTTCTTTGGTGCATCACTAAACCTCTACCACTTTTTTAGAATTGAATGCCAAGGAAATATGAGAGATTTCCCAAGTCAGACATTGCAACCTCCACACTTAGGTCATGTTTGAAATCTTCGATCTCCTTCTTGCGACTTCCTGTTATCAGCAGGTCATCGACATAGAGACATAGTATAAGCAATTCACTATTGCTTCTTCTTACATATACTCCATGCTCAGTTGTTCACTTCACAAATTCTTTCTCTCTTAGAAATCTATCGATCTTCTTATTCCAAGCTCTTGGAGCTTGCTTAAGTCCATACAGGGCTTTATGCAACATGTACACCTTTCTTTCTTTGCCTTGTTTCACAAACCCAGCTGGTTGTGCAACATAAACTTCTTCGTCTAAAGGGCCACTCAAGAATACACATTTCACATCCATCTGACATGTATCCAATTTTTCATGTTTGCTAGACCAAGAACCAACCTGGTTGCTTCGATCCTAGCAACAGGTGCAAAAACTTTGTCGAAGTCGATTCCTTCCTTCTATAGAAATCCTTCCGCTACAAGTCTTGCCTTGTGTCGAGTTACCTCTTCTTTAGGATTCACTTTCACCTTGTAAACCCATTTCACATCAATTGCCTTCTTGCCTTGAGGAAATTCGACAAGTGACCAAGTGTTGTTGACTTTGATGGACTCTAACTCCTCATTCATTGCTTTCACCCACTTAAAATATTTCAATGCCTTAGCTGCATTGACTGGTTTGACATCTACATAGAAAGCATAGTGTATCAGCTCACCTTCTTCATAATCTACATCATCTGATGTAATCACACATTATTGCAACCTTGCAGGCATGTGTCTTATTCATTGAGGTCTTCTTGGGCCTGCTTCACCTATGACTTCTTCTTGTCGAACTTCTCTTTTGACTTCACTAGTTGGTTCTTCGCATGAGATTCCCACTGAATCCTTCTTAACATTCTCAGTCCAATCTCATTCCTTAAGCTCATCTATGATCACGTCCCTGTTGATCACTATTTGCTTGTTCACTGGGTCGAACAACTTGTATCCTCCAATCGAATAATATCTAATTAGGATCATTTGATTCGACTTATCATCATGCTTTCTTCTCAACTGATCTGGCACATGTCTATGTGATATAGATCTAAACACCTTCAAATAACTTAGGCTAGGCTTGACACCAGACAAACATTCTTCTGGCGTCATTCTGTTAGTTCCATGGTTTTATGATTGGCTAAATTTTGGTAAAACATGGTTATATACTGATGTTGAGCAAGTTGTTATAACATCTTCATCAACTGACATGACAGTACTACTGTCAGGTGTTTCAGACATATGTCGAAGACAAATGTCGAAGACAGATGTCATGACATCTTGGTCCGGTATAGCAGGCGCTGCTGTTTTATATCTCTTGACTGATTTGATTTGATTTGATGAGATCTTTTTGGATATACCTCATCATTATGTGCAAGCCAAGGAGATTTATTAGGAACAAAGTGCAGATTTAATTGGATTTCATAAAAAGGATCTTTGAGACTTTTTAGGAAACAATAAAAGATTTGTTCCTATCTTTGTGGAGAAGATTCTGCAGAAGATTTACAACGTGAAGATTGGACCTGATTGAAGAGTCCAAGCCCATTCTGGAAGAGTCTATAAATAAGGACTTGCTATACCTGAAAGAGTAAGTATTCACAACAAGAAAACCGTAGGTGCAACCTAAGGGTTTAGGGTTTTGAGAGTCTCTTGTGTGTGACTTTGTAAGTCACCCTTTGTATCTTTTGATGCATCATGGTAGACATATTTAGGTTGTATATTGTTCTAACTCGAAGCTTTAAAGCAAGAGTTGAGTATTGTTCTTGGATGAAGCTTTGAAGCAAATCCAAGTAGGTTTGTTAGTCAAGAATGTTTGGCTGAACATTGTATTGAAAGAGGTGTCTTTCAAGTAAAATGATGCAGTTGGTGTCGATTGTAACTGTTAGATAATCATAGGTTGTGATTTAGGGAGTGAGATGGGTTTCTCTTATCATTTAGATGTGACTTCTAATGATAAAGTTTTCATTGGGTAGTGATAGGTAAACCAGAGGTTGTTTACTATAAACCAGAGGTTGTTTACATAAAACTATACTATTGATTGTGGATTCTTCTTCCTGGCTTGGTATGCCCCCAGATATAGGTGATTTGCACCGAACTGGGTCATCATATTCTGTGTTGTTTATCATTTTGCAATTTACAGTTTATTTTTTAATAACATGTTGTAACAGAAGTCGAAACATCTGTGTTGTTGTTGTTGCTGATATTCAAAATATCAGCTTTTTTATTCTGCCCTTGTTTTTAAAGTTATGCAGAGAACAATGTCGTAACATGTGTTAGGACATCTAATATCTGCTATGTCAGAATTTTAATTGGTATTAGTGTAACACCCTTCTACCCCACATACAATTTTAGGAAAAACACTTAATATTATCAGAGTAAAATCAGCAAGAAATGTGCCACATATATTCAAACAACATTCAAAATCATTGTCTTGTCCCGTAACACGGGTTATTCATTCATCATTAACATAAATTAATAACTACGCAGCGGAATCAAACTTTTAGTTCAGGTCAACAAAATACTTCCTAGATAAAAGCCTCCAATTCAAAGTGGCATCAACGATGTAAAAAGAATTCCAACATACAACCAAAGGGGAACACAAGGTTCACAACTAATCTCAACCCGATGTTACATGACACAGAGCAGGACACCACTTAAAACACGACTAAAACGACCAAAGGACGCTCCGAGACTCAATCCTCCAGCATCGCACGCCTACTCTTGGTTATCTGCAAGTTACCCACATAAGAGGCAACATTTTCAAGCAGGCAGGGTGAGAAATCACAATTCATTATAATAATATAAGGACGTGGAAAATAAACAGACTAAGCAACAACAACATCATAGCATCATCAACATATATCTCCACAACAATTACAATTACTTCATTCATACGCAATGTCAACTATAATGAAATGCAAAGAATGCATGTGGTACCGATTCAACGTGGATGGACACTGGCCATCAACCCTCCAAAAGGAGCACAACATAATCAACTTATCACTTCAATCCGCACAATGGATTGAAGCTACCAATGGACCGAAGCCCCAACATAGAATGCTATGAAATGCAATGATGCTAATACTTCTCAATTCAACAAAAATCAATGTGTGCATCATTCATTTCATATTCAACAAGTATTTACCATACAATCGTGTATTATCATCCATACAGCAGCAAAACAACAAGACAGCAAAAAAATCAGTAAGAGAAAACGTCAAAAATAGCAAAAACAGCAAAACAGTTGCCTGACACGGCCGCCCGTGTCCTGTGACACGGCCCGTGTCAGAAGGCCTGCACTAAAAAAAAACCCAAAACAGAAAAATTTCAGCAGAAACAGTAGCCTGACACGGCCGCCCGTGTCCTGTGACATGGCCCGTGTTAGAAGGCCTGTAACAAAAATTTTGTTTTCCCCTAATCAGCAAGCTGACACGGGTGCCCGTGTTGTGTGACACGGCCCGTGTCAGGATGCGACAAAACCCCGATTTTCCAAAAAGTGATTTTTCTGCTGCGATTTTGACTCAAAAATACCCCAAAATTCAATGTTGTCCAATACGAAATTTGACCAAAAGACTCACACAATACACATACATCAAATACACCAATTTGTTTCATTCATTCTCATCACAACACTCACTCCTAACACAATCTATATCATCAAACACCACAATTACTCAAGAACCCACAAAACCTAATCTATTCATAAACCAATTCCTATCAAAATTATAATAAACCGTGAAAACTCCCCATACCTTAGAGAAATTCAGTAGTTTTCCTCCTTCTCTATAATTCTTCAGCAACCTTCAAGTCCAAGGGTTCTTCTCCTTGTCTTCTCTTCTTCAGCGTTCTTCACAAAACACGATCAGTTAGAAAAGTGATCGGTCATCTCCTCTTTAGACAAAATATTCCAGTTAATGAACTTCCAACTCTACCCTTACCTCTTTTCCTTTATGACCACCTTGTCCCTTTTCTTATTATTTTTAATAATAATACTAATAGTATAAATAATGCATTGATTATTCATTCTATTAAATTATTAAAACAAATACTCTTTTGATCCAAAATTCTCCAAAATTACCAAAACTCCTTACTTCCTTCTAAATTAATTAAATAAGTAAATAAATGATTAATTTATATTTTCGGGGCGTTACAACTCTCCCCTACTTTAAGAATTTTCGTCCTCGAAAATTTACCTGATTCGAATAACTCGGGATAGGATTCCTTCATCTTGCTTTCCAGCTCCCAAGTCATGCTTTCTCTGGCAGCTCCTGACCAGACAATTTTTACCAACGCAATCTCCTTGCCTCTTAGAATCTTCGTCTCACGGTCCGCAATTCGTACAGGCATTGTTTCCATAGTAAGATTATCCCGTACTTGCACATCATCCATATGAATCACATGAGATGGATCTGGAACATACTTCTGGAGTTGTGACACATGAAACACATCATGTAAATTCGACAAATTAGGCGGTAAAGCCACTCTATAAGTAACATTTCCAACTCTGTCCGAAATTTGATACGGACCAATAAAACGAGGAGTAAGCTTCTTAGACTTTAATGCACGCCCAACACCTGTCACAGGTGTAACTCTCAAAAACACATGGTCACCCGCTTGGAATTCTAAATCCTTTCTTCGCTTACCATGATAACTCTTCTGCCTACTTTGGGAAGATTTCATCTTTTCTCGGATCAACGTCACCTTCTCAGTAGTATCTCGAATAATTTCAGGTCCCAACACTACACTTTCTCCAGATTCATGCCAACATAAAGGAGTCCTACATCTCCGACCATACAATGCTTCAAAAGGTGCCATTCCTATACTAGAATGATAACTGTTATTATAAGTGAACTCTATTAACGGTAAATGAGTGTCCCAAGAACCTCCCTGCTCGAGAACACATGCTCGCAACAAATCCTCCAATGACTGAATAGTCCTCTCTGTTTGACCATCCATCTGAGGGTGATATGCCGAACTCAACCTCAACTTAGAACCCAACACTTCTTGCAAACTCTTCCAAAAATCAGAAGTAAATCGCGAATCTCTATCTGACACAATACACAAAGGGACACCGTGCCGCTTCACAATTACACGTATATAAATCTCCGCCAACTTCGATACTGGAAAACTGATGTTAACAGGAATAAAATGAGCCGACTTCGTAAGCCTATCAACAATCACCCAAATAGAATCATGTCCTCTTGAAGTATTAGGCAGTCCCGTCACAAAGTCCATTGAAATGCTATCCCATTTCCATTCTGGAACTTCTAACGGTTGCATCAATCCCGCAGGCTTCTGATGTTCAACTTTCGACTTCTGACAAGTTAAACATGTATACACAAAACGAGCTATATCACGCTTCATCCCATACCACCAAAATAATTTCTTCAAGTCCTGATACATTTTTGTAGCCCCCGGATGAATACTCAATTTACTTCTATGACTTTCCTCAAGAATCGCTTTCTTCATCTCCGCATCGTCAGGAATACAAATTCGATTACGGAACCTCAACACACCATAGACATCCAACTTGAAATCATCGTCCTCGGACTGATCGATCCCAACTATCGAATCTACCAGTTTCACATCTAACTTCTGAACTTCCTTGATATTATCCAGAAAATCATTGTTAATCTTCAACACTCCTAACATAACACTCTGCGGTGTCACTTCGCAAACTAAACTCATATCTCTGAACTGTTCATTAAATCCAATTCCTTAACCATCATTGTCGACATATGCAAGGTCTTTCGACTCAGAGCATCGGCCACAACATTAGCTTTACCCGGATGATAGTTCAAACCGAAATCATAATCTTTTAATAATTCCAACCATCTTCGTTGTCTCATATTCAGTTCCTTTTGATCAAATAAATATTTTAAACTCTTATGGTCACTAAACACTTCAAATCTAGATCCATAAAGGTAATGCCTCCAAATCTTCAGCATAAAGACAACTGCAGCAAGTTCTAAATCATGCGTAGGATAGTTCTTTTCGTGAGTCCTCAATTGTCTCGACGCATAAGCAACTACCTTATCATTCTGCATAAGTACACCTCCTAAACCCATCTTAGAAGTATCACAATATACCACAAAAGGTTCTCCTGGATTAGGTAATGTCAAAACCGGAGCCGATGTCAATCTCTTCTTCAATTCTGCAAAACTTTCTTCACATTGAATGTCCCACACAAAAGCTTTACCTTTACAAGTCAACTTAGTCAACGGAAGTGCTAACTTAGAAAATCCTTCGATAAATCTTCGGTAATAACCGGCTAGTCCCAAAAAGCTTCTAATCTCGGTAGCCGACTTTGGAGTTTCCCATTGCAACACAACATCTAATTTAGATGGATCCACCGCAATGCCACTACCTGAAATGACATGACCAAGAAAACTAACCTCCGTTAACCAAAATTCACATTTAGACAACTTTGCATATAACTTCTTCTCTTTCAAAACTTGCAATACTCGTCTTAAGTGCTCTGCATGCTTTGTTTCTGATTTAGAGTAAATCAATATATCATCAATAAACACCACCACAAACCGATCCAAATAAGTGTGAAAGATACGGTTCATGTACTCCATGAATACTCACGGCGCATTAGTAACACCGAAAGGCATCACCGAATACTCATAATGTCCATAACGCGTTCTGAAGGCCGTCTTCTGAATATCTTCATCTTTCACTTTAATCTGATGATAGCCCGACCTCAAATCAATCTTGCTAAACACGCGAGCACCTACCAATTGATCCATCAAGTCATCTATTCTCGGGAGCGGATACTTATTCTTAATCGTCACTTTATTTAGTTTTCTATAATCAACACAGAGCCTCATGCTTCCATCTTTCTTCTTTACTAACAACACTGGAGCTCCCCACGGCGATACACTTGGCCTCACAAATCTCTTTTCAAGTAAGTCCTCCAATTGCTTCTTTAATTTTGATAATTCAGATGCAGACATCCTGTATGGTGCCATAAAAACAGGTCTGGTACCAGGTACAAGGTCAATCGTAAATTCCACTTCTCTCTCTGGAGGCACATCAGGAATTTCATCAGGGAAAACTTCAGGAAATTCACGCACCACTTGCAACTCCTCAATTACAGCTCGGCCCTCAACGGATAACGACGCCATCAATGAGAACATCTGACCTCCTCCTTGCATCAACTGTTGTAACTCCCTAAAAGACAACAAACTAGCTTCTTCCTCCTTAGGAGTAGAAAATCTCACAGACTTGTTATAACAATTGATATGAACATAGTTATATTCTAACCAGTTCATTCCCAAGATTACATCCATTCCAGATAACGGCAAACACACCAAATCAACAGTAAAGTCTCTATCGAAGATCGTCAAGGGACACTTTAAACACACAAGAGAAGTAGTCACCGATCCTTTAGCCGGAATCTCAACGACCATTTCTCCATTCATAGAAGACAACACAAGACCCAATCTTTCAACGCATTCAGCAGCAATAAAGCAATGAGTAGCACCAGTGTCAATCATAGTAATTAAGGGAGTACTATTAATGAAACATGTACCTCTGATGAGTCTGTCCTCATTAGTTATCTGAGTCCCAGCCAAAGCGAACACTTTCCCACCGGTTTGCGCCTTCTTCGGTTTCTGACACTGACTACTAATGTGTCCTTCTTCGCCACAGTTGAAACAAATCATCTCTTTATGCTTGCACTCAGATATGGCATACCCAGTCTTACCACAACGGAAACACCTCTTCACTTCAGCAGTACACACATTACTCTTATGACCAGGTTTCCCACATTTGAAACAAGTTATGCCAGCAGGAGCATCTCCCCCACTAGTCCTCTTGCCATCCACCACTTTCTGTTTACCTTTTCCAGCTGGAGCATCATAAGGTTTGCCACAATTCTGTTGGTGCTTGCTCTTCCTCTCATTAATGATCTTATAATGAGCATTGTTATCCTCTTCAAAAATTCGGCAACTATTAATCAAATCAGCAAAAATATGAATCTTCTGATATCCAACTGCCTTCTTGATCTCTGGGCGCAACCCACTCTCAAACTTGATGCATTTAGAGAACTCAACATCATCATCGTTATAATGCGGATAAAACTTAGCCAATTCAACAAACTTTACAGCATAATCAGTAATCGACATGTTCCCTTGCTTCAGCTCGAGAAACTCGATTTGCTTCTTACCACGAACATCCTCTGGATAATACTTCCTTAGGAACTCTCTTCGGAACACATCCCAAGTGATACCTTCACCTGTAGTTTCCAACCTCTGACGAGTCTCTAGCCACCAGTCATCATCCTCGAATGCTAGCATATGAGTCCCATATCAGACCTTCTGCGCAGGAGTGCAGTTCATCACCCGAAACATTCTCTCTATCTCTTTCAACCAATTCAAAGCTCCATCAGGATCGTACTTTCCCTTAAAGGTAGGCGGATTCTCCCTCTGAAAAGTTGCCAAACTGCGAGATCCAGCACTCTCGTCAGCGTTCGGCTGATTCTGCAAAGCCTGAGCCATTGCTTCCAACGCAGCAGCAATTGCAACATCGTTCCTTCCAGCCATCTCAACTTATCACTACAACATAAACAAAAGTTATGACTAGTTAACAATACTCGATTGTTAAACAAGCTACGACCCGACAACTTGGCCGGACGGACCGACCTGCTCTGATACCACTAATGTAACACCCTTCTACCCCACATACAATTTTAGAAAACACACTTAATATTATCAGAGTAAAATCAGCAAGAAAGGTGCCACATATATTCAAACAACATTCAAAATCATTGTCCTGTCCCGTAACACGGGTTATTCATTCATCATTAACATAAATTAACAACTGCGTAGCAGAATCAAACTTTAAGTTCAGGTCAACAAAATACTTCCTAGATAAAAGCCTCCAATTCAAAATGGCATCAACGATGTAAAAAGAATTCCAACATACAACTAAAGGGGAACACAAGGTTCACAACTAATCCCAACCCGATGTTACATGACATAGAGCAGGACACCACTTAAAACACAACTAAAACAACCAAAGGACGCTCCAAGACTCAATCCTCCAGCATCGCACGCCTACTCTTGGTTATCTTCAAGTTACCCACATAAGAGGCAACATTTTCAAGCAGGCAGGGTGAGAAATCACAATTCATTATAATAATATAAGGACGTGGAAAATAAACAGACTAAGCAACAACAACATCATAACATCATCAACATATATCTCCACAACAATTACAATTACTTTATTCATACGCAATGTCAACTATAATGAAATGCAAAGAATGCATGTGGTACCGATTCAACGTGGAAGGACACTGGCCATCAACCCTCCAAAAGGAGCACAACATAATCAACGTATCACTTCAATCCGCACAATGGGATTGAAGCTACCAATGGACCGAAGCCCCAACATAGAATGCTATGAAATGCAATGATGCTAATACTTCTCAATTCAACAAAAATCAACGTGTGCATCATTCATTTCATATTCAACAAGTATTTACCATACAATCATGTGTTATCATCCATACAGCAGCAAAACAACAAGACAGCAAAAAAATCAGCAAGAGAAAATGTCAAAAACAGCAAAAATAGCAAAACAGTTGCCTGACACGGCCACCCGTGTCCTGTGACACGGCCCGTGTCTGAAGGCCTGCACTAAAAAAAACCCAAAACAGAAAAATTTTAGCAGAAACAGTAGCCTGACACGGCCGCCCGTGTCCTGTGACACGGCCCGTGTCAGAAGGCCTGTAACAAAAATTTTGTTTTCGCCCAATCAGCAAGCTGACACGGGTGCCCGTGTTGTGTGACACGGCCCATGTCAGGATGCGACAAAACCCCGATTTTCCAAAAAGTGATTTTTCTGCTGCGATTTTAACTCAAAAATAACCCAAAATTCAATGTGTCCAATACGAAATTTGACCAAAAGACTCACACAATACACATACATCAAATACACCAATTTGTTTCACTCATTCTCATCACAACACTCACTCCTAACACAATCTATATCATCAAACACCACAATTACTCAAGAATCCCTAAAACCTAATCTATTCATAAACCAATTCCTATAAAATTATAATAAACCGTGAAAACTCCCCATACCTTAGAGAAATTCAGTAGTTTTCCTCCTTCTCTATAATTCTTCTGCAACCTTCAAGTCCTAGGTTTCTTCTCCTTCTCTTCTCTTCTTCAGCTTTCTTCACAAAACACGATCAGTTAGAAAAGTGATCGGTCATCTCCTCTTTAGACAAAATATTCCAGTTAATGAACTTCCAACTCTACCCTTACCTCTTTTCCTTTATGACCACCTTGTCCCTTTTCTTATTATTTTTAATAATAATACTAATAGTATAAATAATACATTGATTATTCATTCTATTAAATTATTAAAACAAATACTCTTTTGATCCAAAATTCTCCAAAATTACCAAAACTCCTTACTTCCTTCTAAATTAATTAAATAAGTAAATAAATGATTAATTTAGATTGTCGGGGCATTACAATTAGAGCAGGCATCCTGTCTGTTTCTGGATGAGATCCTGGGAGATACTTTCTGGCGCTTTAAACAAGGAGGAGCTTGGGAGATCATATCATTCTCTCGGACATACTCAATGGTATTAATGGATGAGATGGATGTTCTGGATCAAAGGTAACAACTACTGATGGTTGTTCAAGTTTTCTAAGGAGTTTCTACAGCAACTGCAGAAGGAGTGGCTAGTTCTCCTGTATGGAGTCTTATAAGATGTTTTGACATCGTATTAGGGCATGCTGCAGTTGTGCAGTTGTTAATCAAGATTGTTTGTGGTTTCAAGCAGTTTGTGATAGTGCACCTCTGGTGAGGGGTTAATGTCAGACAAGATGTCGTGACATTATGTTACTGGTGAAGTTCATGGTGGACTTGACAGTTTAGACCTGGTTCTATCGATTGGGGTGTCAATGGATTGAATCAGAAGTGTACATTTACCCTAATTTTTGTCAATTTTTGGCTAAAAAGGGGGAGTAAAGTGTCCTGATGTTATGTCACATGTATTGCATGATGACCAACATTGTGATAGGACTTTACTGCTGCTAAGGAAAGAGTAGTGTTTTGTTGTTGCTTATTGAATGCAACTATTAAGGGGGAGTGTGATAGTCTGTGAGATTGGATGTACTGGAGGAAACTGTTGTTGGTGGTGAGATTGGATGTACTAGAGGAAACTGGTGTTGTTGCTGATCTGATAAGTTTGTGCAAAAGATGTCAAACAAAACTAATCTAACATTTTGCATGATGAAGAAAATCCAGATTTTATATCTCCAGGTTTATCATGCTTTCGTTGTTTTAGCCAAAATTTGCCAAATGGGGAGATTGTTAGTTCCATGGTTTTATGATTGGCTAAATTTTGGTAAAACATGGTTCTATACTGATGTTGAGCAAGATGTTATAACATCTTCATCAATTATCATGACAATACTACTGTCATGTGTTTCAGACAGATGTCGAAGACAGATGTCATGACATCTTGGTTCGGTACAGCAGGCGCTGTTGTTTTATATCTGTTGACTAATTTGATTTAATTTGATTGGATTTGATGAGATCTTTTTGGATATACCTCATCATTATGTGCAGGTCAAGGAGATTAATTAGGAACAAAGTGTAGATTTAATTGGATTTCATAAAAAGGATCTTTGAGACTTTTTAGGAAACAATAATAGATTTGCTCATATCTTTGTGGAGAAAATTCTGCAGAAGATTTACGACGTGAAGATTGGACCTGATTGAAGAGTCTATAAATAAGGACTTGCTAGACCTAAAAGAGCAAGTATTCACAACAAGAAAATCGTAGGTGCAACATAAGGGTTTAGGGTTTTGAGAGTCTCTTGTGTGTGACTTTGTAAGTCACCCTTTGTATATTTTGATGCATCGTGGTAGACATATTTAGGTTGTATATTGTTCTCACTCGAAGCTTTGAAGCAAGAGTTGAGTATTGTTCTTGGATGAAGTTTTGAAGCAAATCCAAGTATGTTTGTTAGTCAAGAATACTTGGGTGAACATTGTATTGAAAGAGGTGTCTTTCAAGTAGAATGATGCAGTTGCTGTCGATTGTAACTATTAGATAATCACAGGTTGTGATTTAGGTAGTGATATAGGTTTCTCTTATCATTTAGATGTGAATTATAATGATAAAGTTTTCATTGGGTAGTGATAGATAAACCAGAGGTTGTTTACTATAAACCATAGGTCGTTTACATAAAACTATACTACTGATAGTGGATTCTTTTTCCTGGCTTGGTATTCCCCCAGATGTAGGTGATTTGCACCAAACTGGGTCATCATATTCTGTGTTGTTTATCATTCTGCAATTTATAGTTCAGTTTTGATTAACATGTTGTAACAAATGTCGAAACATCTGTCTTGCTGATGTTGTTGATATTCAAAATATCAGCCTCTTTATTCTACCCTTGTTTTTAAAGTTATGCAGAGAACAATGTCGTAACATGTGTTAGGACATCTACTATCTGCTATGTCAGAATTTCAGATTCCCTCTAGCTTCTTTGTCGGACATCTATTCAAGATGTATGTTGATGTCGACACAGCTTCTCTCCATAATTCTTTGGGTATATGCTTGCCTTTCAACATACTTCTCACCATGTTCATGATGGTTCTATTCTTCCTTTCTGCAGTTCCATTCTGCTGTGGAGTGTACGGTGCCACCACCTCATGCACAATTCATTCTTTCTCACATAATGCATCAAAATATTTCGACACATACTCTCCACCACCATCAGTCCTCAAAATCTTTAGCTTTCGACCACTTTGTCTTTCGACCATAGATTTAAATTTGGCAAATACCTCGATTACTTCACTTTTCTTCTTGATCAGGTAAGTTCACAGTTTTCAACTGAAATCATCTATGAACGTGACAAAGTATCTATTACCTCTCATCGAATCCACCTGGATAGGACCACATACATCAGAGTATATGACTTCAAGAATTGCCTTCGAATTGCTTCATGCATCCTTGCTGAAGCTATTCTTGTGTTGTTTCACCTGAGCACATTCTTCACACACTTCGCTTGGAATGTCGATTTCAAGTAATCCTGAAACAATATTTCTTCTCTTCAAATCTCTAATGTCTTTGAAGTTGAGATGGCCAAGTCGATAACGCTATAACCATTCATCTCTGTTGGCTGTAGTTGCAAGACACTTATGCTCCATCACATTAAGTTCAATCTTGAAGGTTCTATTCTGAGACATTGGAGCCTTCAAGATTAACCTACCACCTGAGTCGAGAACTTTTATCATCTTGTCTTCGATCGACACCTTGTAGTTATTTTCGACCAGCTGCCCTATACTAAGCAAATTATTCTTCATGCCTGGTATGTACAACACATTGGAAATTATTGACCTTTTTCCATCTTTTCTCATAATCAAAACATCACCAATACCTTCAGCTGCTAGCGTATTGTCATTTCCAAACTTCACCATGTTCTTCATCAAGGGCTTTATGTTGACAAACCAATATTTCCTACTAGTCATGTGTGATGAGCATCCCGAGTCCAAATACCACTGGTCTTAGAATCTTTCTTTATCTCTTGTTGTGACCATCAGCAACATCTCTTCTTCTTCACGTTTCTCCAGCTTTGCATCAATTTCTTGATTCTTCTTCTTTTCTGGACAATCACTAAAATAATGACCATACTTATGACATTTGAAACATTAAATGTGACTTTTGTCAGGTTTTCGACCACCACCTTTTCCTCTACTTGTAGCACCACCTCTTTGGTTGCCGTGGTTCCAGGGTTTTCTCTGATTCGACCAGTTCCCTTCCTGCTGATTTTGACCAGTCAAATTGGTGTAGCCTCCTCTACCTTTGTTTCCATTCCAGCTTCCTTTGCCTTTCTTTTCTTTTTCTGACTGCGCCTACAAAGCCATATCACTCTTCGAATTTCCTGCAACTCTTTCATCCATCCTTTGTTCATGAGACTCAAGTGTCCCTTTAAGCTTTTCCTTCGTCAATGCTGACAAGTCTTTCGACTCTTCTATGGCTACTACCACGTGGTCGAACTTTGGAGCCAATGACCTCAAGATCTTTGCAACAACTTATCTTGATGTCAACACTTCTCCACATACCTAGATTTGATTCACCAGTTTTGTAACCCTAGTGAAGAAATCTGTTATGCTTTCATTGTCTTCCATCTGAAGCAATTCATAAGTCCTTTTGTGAGTTTGTAACCTCACCTCTTTCACATTTTCTGCACCTCCAAACGATTTTTCAAGAATCTCCCAGACTTCTTTTGCTGATTCTACATCACTAACCTTTTTCAAAATTATATGGATCAACACATTGATGAATTATAAAGAGAGCTTTATAATCTTTCTTCTTTAATTCTTTGTGTGCAGCCTTTTCTTGATCTGTCGCGTTTTCTACAAGCGGTGTTACTCCTTACTTCACAAAATCCCAAAGATCTTGATAACAGAAAACCACCATAATCTGCTTGCACCAATTCTCATAATTACTTTCTTGAGAATCGGAAGGTTCGCCGGAAAGTGTCGTTTTGATGATTCATCGCCATCACGATTTTGCTTCCTTAAATCTCAATCGGAGCTCTAGATACCATGTTGGAATTCAACCACAACCTATGGAGAATTTTACTCAATCTTGATGAACAAGATTGTTATCAATCATGCAATGACAATAAAAAGAAAAGGTTGAGAAAGAAAGAAAGAAAATAACGTTGGAGAAGAAGAAGAATATTTTCTGCAGAGTTTCTCTCTGCACACAACCTGTGGAAAACTTCTTTATTCACTTTGTAACTGCAAAATTATGTGAATATAATGTTATGAGTTCTTTACAAAATAAGGGTTACTCCCTATTTATAGATTTAGGTTAGCTTGCACCCTAAGACAAAGTCTAAAACTATAAAAACTCAAAATAGTTAACACTACTAAAATAGGCCTAAGTCGAAATCTTGTGTGAAACAATCTGCTTCGACACTTCGACACATTAATACAATTCGACACATAGATATTTCGACACAAAGAATTACATTCTCAACAGGTTTGAATCATGATATGGTAGGATCTAAATCACATAACTCTTTGATTTAAATCACTTTCTAGAACCATAAAGCTTTAAAAATAAAAATAAAAACTCATTATTCGAATAAGTAAAGACATGATGTGAATTACTTCCTAATCCAAAAATATAAAAAGAAAAAAAAAGTTTTTGGTAAACTTATCAAATTATCAAAACACCCTAATCACAAAGGATTACCCTAGGAACAATTTCTTTTGCAACGTGTTATTTCACGGCCTTTGTACTCGTCGTGCCTTTTGTCAAAAAAGCTTGTACCATTTTACCTACGAATCATTATTTAACCATCTCTCCAATTAGAACGTTGAGAGAGGAATAAACTTTACTGATGGTTTTCACAGGAACAAAATCACAGAAGATAGTATCTTTACTTCTACTAGATGATCAAAATGTTGACTTTAAGTGTGAAGTTGACCTGAAAAAATTAATGGTTACTTGAGTACTTATGTCAAATCAATAGCATTTCCAAAATGTACGAGCAGGTAATAACGAGTCACAATGACACATGTACATAGGACGCTTTAACAAATTCAGTACATAATTTTTTGATGATCACTTTATCATATCACATCTTCCTAACTATTTTTAGAGGATATATTCCATTGAATCTATAAAAAGCTTTTTATACATGTAATAAATATAAGAATATAATATTTTTTTTTAGTCTTGTGTTATCATCAAAACTAAGTTAAAGAGCATTATTCTTCAAACCATTCTTTGTTCAAGATTTGTAAGAATTACTTTTCTAAATATTTCAAAGTTTTTTTTTTCAAATATTTTTCTAACTTTATTTAGTTTTTACCTTTCCCTTGAAGATTTTACCTCGTAAGAGATGCGCAGTGTGTCATTGTTGTTATTTCTTAAGGTATAGTATATTCTTTTCATGATTTCAAGTTTCCTTTTCAAATTAAACTAGAATAGGACCCGCGCGATGCGCGGTTCCTAAATAGAGTAGTTTAAATAAAATAAGATTTTATTTATGGGGTATTATTTCATTTAATATATGTAATCCATATCTGATATATGAATGAGTGAATATGCGCAATTGAAAAGTTATGATGAATATATCTTACTCTTGTAGTCTCAGCTCAAGCTTGAGAATTTTTACAGGTTTTTCTGGTAAATAAACATGTTCTTCATGTCCAAGAGCATCAAGAACTTCAATTATAATCGAAAATAAAAATGAATGTAGTTATATAATATGATTGATATTGTTGTAGGATAAGTTTTGAAAAACATTATCATAAAGAACACTGCATTTCAATTCTTTTTGAAATTGTTTTAATGGTAACAAATTTTAAATAATGACATGGAATTGCAGAGTTCGAGTCTTGAATATTTTGTTACATCATTCACCAAAATCATGTATTTTTTAAGTCTTTGACTTGTTTGTATGTTTCATTATTAATATTATAGTTATATTTTTTTTATAATATATAAATTTCTCTCACGTATACTTAGTGAACATGATTGATGTTATGGTGTAGTAATTAAAAAGTTAACAAATTATTGTTTAAATACTGTTTATATACGACAATTTTTTCCTATATCTTTTCTTATGCCAATGGCGCAGGTCTAAATGAGTATTCTCCGAAATGGTTAATAAATGAATTTAATTTTTATTGAGAATAAATTTATTTTTGATGATTCAAATTAATTTTATTTTAATTAATGGGTAGAAATAATTCATATAACAAAAATTTATGTTAAATAGGAATGAATTAATTTTAATAAATATTAATTATAAATATTTTCTATAATAATATGCTGTATGTTTTTATGTATATTTATGTATAAGGAAAATATTTAATTTTTTAGTAACCTTTTCTATTTATGTGTAATGTTATTAATATTGAGATAATAATTCAAATACAATACATTATATATATTTCCTATGCCTCTTGTTATTAAAGGTGTAAAATCTAATTATCCTAATAATAAAAAATATGTATACTTGGTTTAATCTAATTTAATTATTAATTTAAATCTATGTTTGTTTTTTATAACTTAACAATATATAAGAAATATTATTTTGATTATTAAAAATAATATATATAATCTATTATAAAGATGAATAAAATGATTTACAAAATGATCACTTTTATTTATTTTCATATTCAATTTTTTCTATGTTATATTTTAAAAAATTGATATGAATATTTATAATAATAATAATAATAATAATAATATAAGTAAATAATTTATTTTGGTAATTATTTGTGATGTTCTTCCTATTTCTTTTCCAATATCTATAATTTTTAAACATCTAAATGAATATTATCTGTAACGGTAGTATTAATTATAAATTATACGGTAATTAGAATACAATTAATTATTAATTATTATAAAATTAAATATTAAACTTGAAAGATGGGATTGTCATAATAATAAATGAATACTGTGTGTAATATTTAATAAATTAATATTGTTTTTAAATTATAAAGCTATTGGAATTTAATTAGTTCTTAATTATGATAACATTGAATTAGTTACTTATTTAATCTACAAGTAACAATAACAATTTTATCACAACTGAAATATAATATGAAATGAATGCTAATAAATAACATTTATACGTATTTACATACAAATCATATTGTATTTATTTTAGTAAAAAAATTGTATAATTAAATTTATTTTTGATGATTCAAATTGATTTTATTTTAATTAATGGGTAGAAATAATTCATATAACAAAAATTTATGTTAAATGGGAATGAATCAATTTTAATAAATGTTAATTAGGAATATTTTTTATAATAATATACTGTATGTTTGTATGTATAAGGAAAATATTTAATTTTTTAGTAACATTTTCTATTTATGTGTAATGTTATTAATATTTGAGATAATAATTCAAATACAATACATTATATATATTTCCTATGCCTCTAGTTATTAAAGGTGTAAAATCTAATTATCCAAATAATAAAAAATATATATACTTGGTTTAATCTAATTTAATTATTAATTTAAATCTATGTTTGTTATTTATAACTTAACAATATATGAGAAATATTATTTTGATTATTAAAAATAATATATATAATCTATTATAAAGATGAATAAAATGATTTACAAAATGATCACTTTTATTTATTATCATATTCAATTTTTTCTATGTTATATTTTAAAAAATTGATATGAATATTTATAATAATAATAATAATAATAATAATAATAATAATAATAAAAGTAAATAATTTATTTTGGTAATTATTTGTGATGCTCTTCCTATTTCTTTTCCAATATCTAAAATTTTTAAACGTCTAAATAAATATTCTCTGTAACGGTAGTATTTATTATTATCCTGTAATTGAAATACAATTAATTGTTAATTATTATAAAATTAAATACTTCCTCCGTCTCACAATAGTTGTCCTCTTTTCTATTTTTATTTGTCTTAAATTATTTGTCCCTTTAGAATACCAATGTAATATTTATTATTTCTTTCCACTAACTTACTCTTATTTATTGTATTTTAATTCATTTAACTACCCCACTATCTATTATTAATAAGGTTATTTTAGTAAATTAAACAAATTTTATCATTGAAAAGAGTCAAAGAATGTTACATGCGGTGTTGGCAGTTAGTGGTGTTTTGATAGGTGATTTAGTAGAAGTTGTACACGTAAGCTAATAGAATGATGTGGATTGTTTTTTAGAAAATCATTGTTATGTGTCACAAAATAGTTTGAAGCATTGGATTTAATATATATAAATAGATTCCCATTCTATTTAATTTTGACATCTTATACCACATTCTCAAATTTTTATTTGTACCTTTAATTATAAACTAGTAAGAAACTCGTGTTATCGCGCGGGTCCCGTCTGAATTCATTTTACACATATCTTTTTCTCATTTGTTAAGTTTGAATTCATGTTTTCTATTGGTTAACATTCATATATTTACAATATATAATCATTTATCAAATTTGAATTTCTATGTTTGGAATGTTAACAGTTCTATATATCACAAACATAAGCTAATATAATTCATCGAATATTAAACCTTTTATCCAAATAGTATATTAAACAACAAAGTTAACATAGCCACTACTTTTAATAATACGTTGTTATTATAAACTTTAGTAGGCAACAGGTAAACATCTTAAAAATTATCTCTCAAGTAAATCATAAAGCTTTGAAATTCATCATTGGAGCAACCAGCCAATACCAACACACCACATCCTACAATTGCATGAAAAAATATATCAAGTTATATATTTCTTATTCGAATTTGCAAAATATCAAATAAAGTTTGTGGCATACATATATATTAAGTAAAAATGGATATTTAAGTTGGATCACAAAAAATAAGGTAAAAAACATTTACTAACTAACAATGATTGATTTTAGTTAGCGCATGTTTACCTGGAATCAAGTCTAATACATAATGATTGATTTTGTCCACTATTTCAAAGGTTGGAGCAAGAATAGCCTTTCCTTGTAAGAATGTAACATCTTGAAATTTTCCAACATATTAGAATATGTGCTATCAACAATATCCCTTAGAGGATCATCAAAACTTGATATTAATAGCTTCTGAGGAATTTCTATATCAACCAAACCATCATTTGGTTCATAAATCTTGTCATCCCTCACATTTAAAATCCATTTTAAGAATTCAGCTAGTCCAGTAGAACTTGTATTTCTTATTCGTTGTTGAAGTCTCATATTTTTTGTTAGTGTTAAAACATGACAATAGTCTCATACATAAGATGAGTTAATTGATGCATTGACAATATCTGAATGACCTGCTTTTGGAACAAGAGGAAGAATCTGTCTGAAATCTCCTCTAAAAACAACAACTTTGCCACCAAAATTTGTATTCTAAAGACCCATTTTGCTCATGACATTTTTAAGGGTTTTATCAAATGCCTCAAAGCAATTCTTATGAGATATAGTTGCTTCATCCCATATTATCACATCAGCTACTTCAAATAACTGTGAATGTTCAGTTTCTTTGTCAATTTTGCAAGTAGAGTTGTCAAGTGTTGGCACAAGTATTTTGAACTTTGAGTGGGTTGTTCTTCCACCTGGAAATAATAACGAAGTTGTTCCACTTGAAGCAACAGTAGAACAATTTTTTGCGAACGAATAGAACTAGATAGTGTTCTCCACATGAAATTTTTATGAGTCCCTCCATAACCATTTAAAAAACCACCATATTATTTGTTTATTGACAACTTCCATGATTTTATCAAAGATTGAACGTTGTTCATCTATCAATTATAATGTAAGAATTATCATTAAAAACAGAAAAAAAATGTCATATATCATGTTTGTTTGACACAAAATCATAGTACAAAGAAAATTAATTACCCTTTGGGGCACGAAAAAGCTCATGGAAATTTTGTCTTTCAGTATCAGCATTGTAATCATGTTTGTCATAAATCCTTCTGTCGCCAACGTGCCTTATGACGTGTGAATTTAGATAATGCATACCATTAAATTCATGCAAACTTATTTGAATTGATTGCAACAGATTCTCAATCTTAATGAGTGCCAAATTTTTTATCTTCGTGTTGGTCAACTGTAAATCTGTAAAAAATAAACCAATCAGCACCTTATATAAACACCTTGTGACTACATCCATATGAACAACATAAATGGAGCGTGATTCATGGAATAGAAACATTAACCGCCTCAATTTTAAACCTGCAATGTCTATCTATTATATAAGTTGCAGTTGCAAGCCTATAATACATACAGGAACCTGAAAATTAAAATAATACATACACATAGGAAATTAAAGCGCTACATACATACAGGGAATTAAATGGAACAACAATATCAAAAAAATACATACAGGAAACATCATATAATGGAACAACAAAAATATATAAGATATGAAACAGTAAAATTATATAATGGGACAGCAACATATAATGTAGAAGCTGCAAGTTTATTGTGATATATAAATTTAATAACAATACATTTGGGTGTCATTATATCACTGCCATATAGTTAATTGATATGTTTATATTTATAATAATGTATTTCAAAAAATTAAATAATAATTATGTACCTCTATTATTTGTCTTCTGTCTTTGTTGATAGAGAATACTGTCAAATAGCATAATCCATGTTTTTTCTCAAACCTGACGTGGTTTATTGATGGTACCGGATAATAGCATAGTAACAAATAACTTGCTCAAAAAATGACTGGAACTCTAATCCTTTGCCTCATTTATGGATGCAACATATTCCTTGTCATCATTAAGAAATCTCATTTCAAAACATGCATCACTAAAACTATCTTGAACCTTTCCACCCACATATTTTATATCCTCATATCAAGTTGGTCCCTTGACAATTGTTAGCATCATCCTCAAGTAATACAACTCACCTATACTTTGAGGAACTCAAATTAGTCTGCCAATGGTATGTCCTCTTTTACGTGGTCTCCAACGTCGGTATCTTTTTTCATAAATAAACTTGGAAATAAATTGAGAGTACGGCAGGTTTTTTTGCCTTTGGGTATGTCTTGTTTGCTACCATCCATGAAGTAAACATTTATTCTTTCACAGTTGGTCTGTCAAGAACTTCATCTATCATCTCATAATCAGTATAGTAAACAGAATTGTCGCCCTCAAGATGGAAATACAACCTTTCAACTACATGAGACCTACCATGAATAAGAAATAAAAAAAAAGTCTCCAACATGCTTCACTTGGTGAGACATATCTACAATCAAGATATTGCTTGATTTCATCAACATTTCTGATCACAGAAGATCTACCAGATTCAGTTTGGACAACAGCACCGGTAATCTATCATACCCTTTGTTAATATACTTAAATAAGTACTTCACTAAAGTAATTTGATTACACCTCTCCATATTGATATGTGCTTGAAATTTCTTCAACAAATATGGATTATAAGGAATGACATATCTGTTATCAAGAAAAATGTGATTTTTCATCACTGTATAACTAGTTTCTCTTCTTCAAGTATTTTTTGTGAAAGTATTTAGAGCACTTTTTTGTTTTTCATCCAAGGTGAAGATCTGTTTGCTAAATCATATGGACCATGAATCGTATGTTTCTTGATCAAGTGATATAGTTGCTTATTATCTTCTTCCATTGGTATCTCTACTGAAATGATCTTGTTTATATCATCTGGAGTTGGATACATGCTCGAAGAATGCAAGAATAGCATAATATGTGCATGTGGTAAACCCCTCTTTTGGAATTCAATCATGTATATATATGCAAATAAGTGAATATAGTATTAAAAGCTGCATATTAAATATAACATATTAAAAATTTAAAATACGTAATGGAACAACATGATAACTATAATCAACTAGCCTTAATTTGACTTACATGCAAGTACTCTCCCTACAACATGCTTCTTTGTTAAATCACACAACAACTCATCAGAATTTATTTTGAAGACTCTTGAGATGATATTCAGACGATCTTGAGGGTGTAAGTTAATTTTATTAAGTAATCTTTGAATTTCAGGTCAGTTTGGATTGCAAGTAAATGTGATAAAAAGAACTGGAAACCCAATATGGCTACAAATTGACATTCCATCAAAATAGAGTTGTTCCATGTACCTCTGACTTCCGACATAAGTTGATGGTAAAACCACTCTTTTACCTTTGTTTGATCCTTGAGTGTTTACGGCTTATTCTAATCTAGTTAAATTGTAGTATTTAAAAACTCTAAGCTTTTTCTGATGCTTGCGAATATAATTCAGTCTTTGTGACTCCATCATAGTAAATCCATCAACCAAAAACTGTTGAAACAACTTCCTTGACCGTAACAGAGAATGTTCTTCATTATGTCTGGTTTGAATCCTAAAATTAAGTTATTCTCTAATGGTAAGCTTATTCCTCTTGCTTTTTTTTTTTGTATTTGTTTCCCTATGAAGCACTCCAAGTCTAAAACCATCTTCGTCGTATGGAAACAAAAATGGATACTGATACACCAGATAACTTGGATGAAACTCATTTATTCTTTTCAGTCTTCTGCTCTGTCTCTCAAGAATAATATCCATTTTAGAACCTATATCAACATCACCAACAATAAGTGCAACCACCTCAGAAACAGTCAGTTGGTTATAAATTCTTCCATATGTTGATCTATCAGATATTAACTTCAGCTTCAGATCAGGTACATGACAATCTTTTAGTCTATCTACAGCTATTCTAAAAGACTTTGTGTGTGTGTGTGTGTGTTGAATTCATTCAGCATAAATATCAATCTGGTAACATTTTCTGGAATAATATTGGGGTTGTTACTGCATGTTATAATAAAACAATTAGTATAATATATTGATACATAATAACATGTAATAATATGGAATACGAAATAAGGAACCTCCAATATGATATAAGGCTAAGTAAGATTCGAATCATTACCCTATTCCTTTAATCCTATGTTGAATTTCATTCTGAGTGTCGTAAATGTATAGCTGAGCAAACCTTGGTGAATGTCCAGGAAAAAGTAGCATGATCCCAATTATATGGCAAGAATGTGCATGTATTCTTATGTTAGGTGGTCCTCTTCCCGTTTGAAATATATTGTCAATCTTCATTCTCGGAGACGTAAAAACAAACATAATGTTGTACAATCTGTAATACTTCTCCTAATTTTGATATTATGCTTCATTATTATCAAACAAAAGATGTTTGAGCAACAATGGTGGTGTTTTTAAAAGCGGCAACACAACTTTACCATTTCCACAACATAGTTGGAACTTAGGAACTGCACTATGTTTTCGTTTGTTAGTCCTTTCTTGATACCACATAAGTGCTCCGCATTGTGTGCAATCAATCACAGGGTCACCAATATCTGAATAACCTATTTAAATTAAATGACTTTGAGTAATTGTTTCATAGTAAATAATACAATGATAACTAACAACAATAGTATAACATAATTGGAGTAAAGTGAAAGTCGCTTATGATGAACGTCAAGTTCATATGTAAATTATACTTAATGAAGATTTAAAATTTGTTATAATGATACATACCAACATTGTCACTATCCAGCAAATTAGAATTGGGATCATATTATTCTTCATCATCAAAACTTGAGCTTGTTTCATAGTTTGCATCTTCATTTTTGGAATTCACAGGAACTGCCACTCAGTGAATCATCTGTTGAATCTTCATCACCAGAATCATCACTCACGATATTACCATTTGGAGTAGTAGTGAATGTTGCAGATCCTTGTATAGGAACATTACTTGTTGATGAAGAAGCACTATTATGATTCTCATTTGTAAAATGATTAAAGAGATTGACAGCCATAAATTGAATAACACCCACATTCAATTATTTTTTAAATGGAAGAACTGATCCAATTGCCTGTGTATGAATATTCTTGTTTCTTTCATTAGACCATGATGAAGTTATATAGTTTAGTGGTGTTTTGATAAGAACTGATCCAATTGCATCATTATTTTCCTTCTCTGTCGTACTGATGCTACAAGTTGTTTTGTGGATAAATCTTCAAAATTCATCATTGTATTTGAGAAGACTGTTGCAGATCCTTGTGTTGGCATATTACTTGTTGAAGAAGATGCATTATTATGATTCTCATATACAAACTGATTAAAAAGATTGATAGACATAGATTGCATAACACTAACATTCAATCATTTTTTAGTTGGAAGAATCAGTCTAATTGGCTGTGTATAGGCATTTTGGTTTCTTTCATTAAGCACTGCAGAAGTTATATCAAATAGTGGTAAGCTGATATGCCCTCTGGATGGATCACAGTACCTTTCTCGACCTTCATTGTTCTTGATACCGTTCTCATCAACTTTGTGTTTTTTTACCTTCTTTCTTTAATTATTTTCTTCCTTTTCTGTCGTGCCAATACTGCAATTTGTTTCCTATACAAACAATGTGAATCCATTTTGTTGGAGAGTTCCAATAAGTCCACAGTATTAGCGGGTGGTGCAGCTTGAACACCTCAAAATATGAATTAGTTATAAACTGTAAGTACTTGTGCAAGATTGTGTCAATATGTTATTGTAACACCCTACTCTCCCCATTTATTCAATAAATAAAAATACAAAAAATAGTTTGCAAAAAATCAGAGTACACACGTAGGATGTCACATCAACATAAAATCTTATGAAGTATTAAGTCACTTCATGTCTTATTTTCTCATAAAAATAAATCAATTAAATAATGGAGAATTTAAATGATTCGACACAAAGGATCCAATTACAGCAAACTCCACAAAATTTGTGGTTCAACATCATTAAACAGAATAAATCAAGATATGTAACAAATAAAAACACAACATAAAGAATAACGAAATCCCCATCCTTCCCGTGTTACATATCAGAGTGACTCCTAAGACTCGATCACAAGAAACACATGCTCCAAGCACTACTCAGGTACCTGATTAGCTGTATTCCCTAAGGAGCACAGACACAACAACAGAAAAGGGGAGAGAATTACATTCAATAATTATACGGTAAAAATCACATGCTAAGGAGTAGTAATTCGCACAATCCACGCCAATCAAACATTCATAACACACGTACAAATACCACATCAACACTCTGCATATTCAGCCCACATTCAATCATACACATATGCAATGTGACTCAACTGACACGACACAATGCATGCAGTGCCATCACAATTCATATGGTTCACTCTTTGAACCTGATTTCTGTTAGAATCCGGATAAGTCATATACGTTCCTTTGAACTACAACTTATCTCCACTCGACTCCCACATGGAGTCCGGACGAGACTAGGCACCCATCATGCATTCCCTCTTAGGCTCATCTCCACATGACACAACATGAATGCATGACATACAGTTATGCATAATATCATTATCACCAATGCATAATACACGATCCATAATGATCCCACGTGAGTCACACACTCACCGTAATTCTTTCTGGAATTACCATTGCTGCCCAATATTGTCCACATAACCACAATCTTAGCAACCCAAGCTTCCAACACACATCATGACAAAAACCACGTAATTACATGTTTTACCATATTTACTTTTATTATCGGTTCCCCTGTGTCCAATTACGTTATTTTAGTCTTACGAACCAAGGGAGTATGCATCGCACGCGAAATCAGGAAGAAATCACGAAAACAGGAAAATTGCATCACAACCATGCTTATACGCGTATGGCCTTGCTTGCCCCGCTCTAGGTCTGCATATGATATATGTAGGCCCTCAGTTGCTCAGGTTCATACGCGTAATTCCTAGGCCTTACGCGTATGACCAGAGGGTGATCTCCCTCCAAGTCTCCCCAAAAACTGTCCATACGCGTAATGGCCTTGCCATACACGTATTGCCTCTCCCACTTATGCGTCCTTTAGTGTACGACCAGAAGGTCATGCTGGCTTCGTGGGCGGGGTCCGTATGCTACGCGTAATTCCCCCTGGCATACGCGTATGGCCTGTCTGCTGTAGAAAAATGGGTTTTTCGCATCAGTGCGATTTTCCCCCCATTTGAGCACCTTCAAGCTCCTGATTTCGACCCAAAACAGCATTTGTATCAGTATAAACCTAAGGTCCTAATTCTACTTCATCAATTCATCATTTAATCCAAGTTTTCTACCATTAGAATCCATTTTCGCTAACCTTAAAACCCCCAAAATTCCCAGATTTGACCCCATAGCAAAACCCATAAACAACAGTACAAAATTCACACGAATTTCATATCTAATATCAGCATGCAACACGAATTCACATCAGAACAGTACACAGATACAAATTTACAATGATCATCACACAAGCATACAATCAATCAAGAAGAAGAAGAAGAAGAAGAAATGCACAGAAATCCTAAGAGGGGAAATAACCCTCACTACCCTATCATGCTGAGACCACCATTAAATAACTTATTCCCCCTTACCTTAATTCTAAGCTTTCTTTCTTTAACAATGGTGGAGATTCTTCTTCTCTACTTGCCCTAGCTCTGCTTCCTTCTCTATTTCTCTTTTCACGTAACTGACAGTTTCTGATCATTTTCCCCCACTTCCATCTAATTATGTTTTAATTCCTTAATTATAATAATAATATTATTATTGTTACCATTATTATTAGGGATAAATATTCCACGTAATAAGAATAATAATAATAATAACATTTATAATAATAATATTAATGAGATATTCCTCACTAACATTTATATCATTATTATCATAATAATAATATTCTAAGTTTCATTCCAACTAACTTTTACTACACTAAGTTCTCACACTTGTAAGTAGGAATACACCTAAGAGGGTGGTGAATTAGGTTCCTTAGAATATTTTCTCGATTTTTCGACGGTTTTGATTTTTACTTTCCTAAAGTTACTAAGAGATGAAATGCGGTAAAGTGTGGAAAGTAAATGACACAGCGATATATCCTGGTTCATCACAGTCCGAGAGTACTCCAATCCCCTTTCAACATGAAAGAGATTTTTAATAATGTTAGATCCTAAGACAATACTATCCTAGCCTTTCTATACAGACTCTAACAACACACCAAGACCAACCTCTTGGATTTTACAACTTAGTTGAAATGAGAACAATTCTCTCAAGATCAACCTCTTGTTTTCAACAAACCTGGACAACAAGGAATATAACAAACCCTATAAGAGAAACAATCCTTCTCCTTATAGTTAACACCTAAATCTAAACAATCCTTGGAACTTAGGATTTTTACAATAAATCTGAATTTTTGTAGATGTGTTTGAAACTTGATTCTTTAATATATCAATCACAAGATTGATCTTCTTCTTGAACAAACAATCCTTATACAAAATGTACAAGTGTTTTATGATGAAAGAATGAAACTATAATGATTGAGATGAAAGATTAATGCTTAAGTTTCACTCTTAGAAAATTCTGATTTTTCACACTTGAGAAAATGAAAGTTTTATGATAACGAAAATGTTTGAAAATTGTTTGCAAGAAGGTGAATTCAAAATCTGAAATTATGAGTTTATATAAGCCACTAAACACCTTTTCAAAAGGGTGCAAATGTCCAAAGGTTTCCATGAATCAAAACCCATTTTCAAAAACTCATATGGCTGAAAAATACAATATTTTCACATGCCGGTTCAGTGTTAATCGATTAACACTATTGCACTAGTAATGTGTTAATCGATTAACACCTTGTAACGAGCAAAAAATTCAAAATTTCTTAAGGTTAATCGATTAACAGAAATGAACTACCAAATGTTAATCGATTAACCAGTGTTAAAAGTTGAAAAATACTTTAACTAAAGGAATGAAAAGGAATCGTTTTCATAATCAAATATTTTGATGATTCATGCCAAATATGATTGATGATATGAACACTTGTATATTCAAAGATAAGTTGAGTTCATATACCTTTTAGATTATGATCAATTGCTTAAAAAACTTCAAGACTTTTTGATATAATTGATACTTGAAACTTGATACTTAACTTGAATCATTCCTTTTTTATCTTCAATAGATTTTACAATGTTGTTGTCTTCATCAAAACACATTTGAGAATCTTGATTCTTCATTCTCCCCCTTTTTGATGACAACTCTTCTCTTGAAACAATTGATTTCAACCTTGATTTCTCTAACAAAAGACAATACTCCCCCTAGATGTAAGCTCTCCATTAAACCATGCTTGAGAGAATTTTTGAAACATCTTACTTGCTGCAAAATTATGTTAGAGAATTAAACACACAAATATTTCTCCTCCTTTGTCATTACCAAAAAGGAAGGGAAAAGTCTTAAAAAAAAATTAAAGAATGAGTGAACAATTGATGAAAACATTTGTAACACATAACACATTTGAGACATATTTGAACACACAAATTTAACAACACATTAAAACATAACATAACTTGAAATTAAGTTCTAACAACATAAGTCTTACAATAATCCTAACATAACACAACATAATCTTAGAAAGTCTTAAACACTTAAGCATAAAGTAAAAATAATACTAGAATACTAAAAAAATTCTTCTAGTCACTTTCCGACATATTATCGTCTCCTTCTTCCTCTTCATCTTCTTCACTTTCCTCAACTCTAGGTTTCCAGCGACGAGATGTTGTGAGCTTAAGCAACAATTTCTTAATCGAAGCCATTTCAAAAGAGTGATTGTTCATTGTTGCTTCCATTGAACACATTTTGTTGTAGAGTGCTTCATTTGTATAGCCGCCTTCCGGAGCCGGTGGAGGAGTGAAAGTTTGAATATCATCCTTGTAAACATACAATCCATGCCTATTTTTGATGATACCCGTGTTCTGAAGACAAGTTGAGGCATTAATCTCACAATCTTTGGAAGTCATTCCAACCTTTGGTTCTCTTTTTACAAGAATCTCAAGTGATTCAAGAAGTTTTGATACAATCCTTGCATACGGAAGACCACCACTCAAGTTTTGTTGATAAAACATGTGGTACATAACAGTGCATGCCCAATTCACTTTTAAACCATTCTTGAGGGAAAACATGATTTGCAATTCCGGATCACTAATCTGAGCATGATTTGAGTGTTTTGGCAACAAAACATACGCAATAACATAGTGTAGCATTCTATCCATAATCGATAAATTCTTTGAATATAATAAGACTCTAGAAGAAGCATTACTTTGTCGACCCATAATGTCAACTTGACTCATGCGAGAAAGTCGGAAATAGTAATCCATCTTATTATAATTTTTCCATCCATTAGAGTTTAGAGTAAAACCTTGCCTAATAATTTGACCATCAGTAGACAATCCTAAAAAGTTTCCAAAAGTTTCAGCATCCACGCTATTATCAGTGTTCTTAACTTTTGATGTCAAACAGTGTTCATCGAAGTCATCAGAACCCACATGCAAGTTTGAATAAAACTCTTTCACTAAATCAGGATAAACTGGACCAATCTCAGAGACAAACTTATCTATCTTATGATTCTTTAACAGTTCCGAAAAATTAAAACTTTCAACACGAAAAGATTTTAAGTTGACATATTTTACCAGCATGAGCAATTTGTTCCGAAAATCAAAAGTGAACCTCTGTTGTTTTGTTGTTGGTGCAGATTCTTCCGGATTTGAGCTTTCTTCTCCCATTTTGGCCTTGCCTTTCTCTTTTCTTGAAGAATCCATGGATAAATGAAGGTTTGATGGTTAGAAAGTGATTTTCGGATTTGTGCGAGGAAAGGGTTTTTATGAGAGAGTTGTGAGGTTTGGTGAGGTGGGTTTTAATGAGTAGGTTTTAATGTTAGTGGCTGAATGAGATTTAATGAGTTGAAGAGGAGAGTAAATGAGAGTAATGAAGAGTAAAGAGTGATGAAGAATACCAATGAAGGTTGGAAAGACAAGTTGACTTATCCAAAAAGCATTGTTAATGACCAAGACCACAAAAAGAATAAATTAAAATAACACAAAATTCTGCATATAATTAATTTTTTCATATTTTTGGAAAAAGCTACAGGGTTAATCGATTAACAGTACAAAAATTTGCGCAAATACTTACAGTGTTAATCAAAGACAAGTGGTTAATCGATTAACATACTAAAAAAACAGTAACTTCATAATTTTTAGCATGTTAAGAAAATTTCAATTTTGACACCTTGACATGTTATAATACAGTATAATGCAATTTTTAATGCACCAAAAATATTATAAAAACTATTTTAATCAACATATAAAATGAAAATACAAAAAATATGCATATATGAGAAATTTTAAAATGCTAACAAAGAGAAATTTTTGTGTACCTTTTGTTCATAAATAATTATTATGAATAGGACTTGAAGAATTTACACGTCACCTTCATCTAAAATGCTGAGTTCCCTCCGAATTTTAAAAAATGCATCCCGAGGAAGCGGTTTAGTGAAGATGTCTGCCAGTTGATTTTGAGTATCGATAAAAGTAATCTCAATGTCCCCTTTTAGAACGTGATCTCTTAGAAAGTAATGTCTAATATCTATGTGTTTGGTCCTTGAATGCATGATTGGATTTTTTGATATATTGATTGCATCGTGTTGTCGCATTTGAGAGATATGCATCCTAGATTCACACCATAGTCATGAAGTTATTACTTCAACCAAAGTATTTGCGAACAACAGCTACCGGCGGCGATATACTCTGCTTCTGCAGTGCTAAGAGCCACACTTGCTTGCTTTTTGTATGACCATGAGACTAAGGCATTTCTCAAAACGTGACAAGTTCCACTTGTGCTTTTCCTGTCTGTCTTACATCCTGCATAATCTGCATCAGAATAACCAACAAGACTACATATACTACCTTTAGGGTACCATAGGCCGACATTGGATGTTCCTTTAAGATACTTCATTATTCTTTTCACCGATGTGAGATGAGACTCCTTCGGACAAGCTTAAAACCGTGCACATAAACATACACTAAACATAATATCAGGTCGACTAGCGGTTAGATATAATAAAGAGCCGATCATACCTCAACATTTAGTGATATCAATTAGAATTCCGGATTTGTCATGATCAAGATATGTGCTGGATCCCATTGGAGTTGCTATCTCTTTGCAAGTATCCATGTCAAATCATTTGAGAAGTTATTTGCAATATTTGGATTGATTGATAAATATCCCATTCTTTGTTTGTTTGATATGCAACCCAAGGAAGTAGTTCAACTTACCCATCATGGACATTTCAAATTCTCCTTGCATGATTTTTGAGAAATTTTCACATAAGGACTCATTTGTAGATCCAAAAATGATGTCATCTACATAAATTTGCACTAAGATAGTATGATGGTTAATTCTTTTGATAAACAAAGTAGTATCAACTTCACCTTTTTCGAAACCGTGTTCGCAAAGAAAATTACTTAACTTATCATACCACGCCCTTGGTGCTTGCTTCAATCCATACAAGGCCTTTTTGAGTTTGTAAACATGATTAGGATGTTTGAAATCTTCAAATCCTAGAGGTTGACTTACATAAACTTCTTCAAGTATGTATCCATTTAGGAATGCGCTTTTAACGTCCATCTGATACAACTGAAAATTCAAAGAACAAGCATATGCTAACAATAATCTAATTGCTTCTAGTCTAGCAACCGGTGAAAACGTTTCCTCAAAATCTATACCTTCCTCTTGATTATAGCCTTGTGCTACTAGTCTTGCTTTGTTCCTTATAATGATACCATTTTCATCTAGCTTATTTTTAAATATCCATTTAGTGCCAATAATATGCTTACCTTTTGGTCTTGGAACTAAATCCCATACCTCATTTCTTTCGAACTGATTTAATTATTCTTGCATGGCTAGAATCCATTGATTATCATCTAAGGCATCTTGGACTTTAGACGGTTCTATTTGAGAAACAAATGCCATATTAAGACATGCATATTTTAGATTTAAACAAGTAGACACTCCTTGAGATATGTCTCCAATCTTGTCAATAGGATGATCTCTATGCATTCTCCATTCTTTTGGTAGATCGTTGACAATAGACTCTTGTTGAATCGATTCTTCTTAATGATCTACTTGATTCTCATTGTTGACTTTTGAGGAGTCTTTTTGAGGAGATTCTATGAAATCATCATCGTCATCATCACAAATAACAATATCCTCCTTGGAGGGGTTAGATTCATCAAACTTAACATGCATAGATTCTTCAATAGTTAAAGTTCTTTTATTATAAATTCTATATGCCTTACTAGAAAGTGAATAGCCAAGAAATATACCTTCATCTGATTTTGCATCAAACTTACCAAGATCGTCTTTGTCATTATTCAAGACAAAACATTTGCATCCAAATATGTGAAAGTAAGCAATGTTTGGTTTCTTCCCTTTGAAAAGTTCATAAGGGGTCTTCTTAAGGATAGGTCTAATGTTAACATGTTTACTTACAAAACATGTCGTGTTTACCGCATCCGTCCAAAAGTACTTTGGAAGATTTGAGTCGCTAAGCATTGTCCTTGCAAGTTTCACCAATGACCTATTCTTTCTTTCTACAACACCGTTTTGTTGGGGGGTTCTTGGTGCCTAGAAGTTGTGTGAGATTCCATGTTCTTCGCAAAATTCTTCGAAATGAGCATTTTGGAATTCTCCACCATGGTCGCTTCTTATGGAGGCAATTGAAAGTGACTTCTCATTTTGAATTTGCTTCGCATACTTCTTGAATGCTTTGAATGCATCACTTTTCTGCAATAAGAATAATGTCCAAGTATATCTAGAGAAATCATCAACAATAACTAAAGCATATACATTACCTCTGAAGCTTCTTGTTCTTGATATGTCAAATAAGTCCATATACAAAAATTGTAGTGGCCTTGAAGTGGACACCACATCCTTAGATTTGAAAGCTGACTTGGTTTGTTTCCCTTTTTGACATGCATCACACAACTTATCTTTGACATATTTTATCTTTGGCAAGCCAATAACTAAATCATGTTTGATTAATTTATTCAAATGCTCCATATGGATGTGAGCAATTCTTTTGTGTCGTAGCCATAAATCATTGTTGTTCGCCATAAGACATTTTACCTTCAAAGATACATCATCAAGGGAAATCATAAAAATATTGTTAATTCTTTTACCTTTAAGCTTTACCTCATTAGTGACTTTGTCTTCTATCAAGCATTCATCTTTGGTGAATTTGATTTTGAAGCCTTTGTCACAAAGTTGGCTTATGCTAAGAAGATTATGCTTTAGTCCTTCAACATAAAGCACGTCTTCAATAGATGTGAAAGGTGGTGCTCCAACTTTGCCTACACCAAGAATCTTTCCTTTATTATTATCTACATAGGTAACAAAACCCTTGTTCTTGAGCACTAGATTTGAAAATTTGTTTATATCTCCGGTCATATGCTTCGAACACCCACTATCAAGATACCATAAATTTGAAGTGGTCTTCAAGCAAACCTACAAAACAAAATTACGTTTTGTTAGGTACCCAAATAGCCTTGGGTCCTTCATAATTAGTACCTTTCTTTACCCACACGTATGCCCACTTGCAACACTAAAGTTTCTTACATAGCAAGCATTGGGTGTATGGCCAATAATACCACAATAAAAACAAGTAGGAACAAAATCTCTCTTATCACTACTACGAAAACCCCATTTAACGACGCCAGGTTTACCACGGTTTCGTATCCCACCATTGTAACAGGATTAAAAATTTATAACGCCATATTTAACGACGGTTATATTACATAATCGTTGTAATACAAGCTGTGTAACAAGCTTCGATTCCCAGCTACTATATTTTTACATTTTAACACGCTTGTATTATAAGACCGTTGTACTACATGTATCATGTTTCGATTCACAACAATGTATTTTTTGTCATATTTTTAGATTTTAAAGATGTATTAATTTTTTAAACATGTCTAACGCCATGTAATGTATGATGTATATTCCCAACAATGTATTCTTTAGTATTTTTAAGTGCAATAGAGTATATATATAACTTTAAAAATAAAACTGTAAGAGATGAACATATATAGAGATAATTTTATTTTAATATTCCATTGAGAGTACATTGATAAACATATTACATATCAAGATCATTGTCAGAGCCCATAACATAAAATGCATCTTCATAATCTAGACATCTCTCCTCACTCCCCTCACCGGAATCATAATATACAGGCCTCCTTTTCTTCTTTATCTTCTTCTTCTCCGGCTTCTTCTTCTTCTTCTTCTTCTTCTTCTTATCCTTCCTTACCCTTAAGGCATCCCTGAAGTTGGCAGTTGCTGGTTGGACGACCTCCTGGATTGGCGCCTGACGTTCCTCATTGAGGTTTCTAAGATTCTCATTTGTTGAACTCATTGTTACGAAGAATATATTATTTGGATATGTAAAATTGTCTATTTATAGATGAGGTTGAAGATGAAAAGACTGATAGTTTAATGCTTGTAATGATGATAACTTGTAAATTGTTCATATTCTGGAACGATATTTTCTTGTAAACCGTTCATATGTTGGGAAGTGCAACGGTTAATAATATCACGACGGTTATAAGTAATGACCGTAGCGATATCACTTATAATCTAGGCGTAATTTTAGGAAAATATTGTTGCCTGGTGTCGAACCTTGTACCACGTATAAGGGGTATCGCTACGGTTATTATAACTAACCGTTGTGATATTATTAAATTAATATATAATCTATCATAACGGTTATTTAAGAAAATCGTTGTGAAAAATTTACCTATATAAGGGAATTAACTTTCCCTTTTTGACAGCCGCGCCGTTTCCTTCACAACGAAACCCTAGCACTCAAAGTTCATCTTTTTTAGAATCTGCGAGAAGAAATACAAGAAGTATGAAGCTTTTGATTTAAGCTTCTTCCTCCTTGTAGTTCTTCTTGCAGAATCTAAAACTAGATGAACATGGTGATGATGTTGGCGGTAGCAAGCGTAATGTACATATTGTTTATGGAACATAAGGTAGTCTTCTACTTCAATCTTTTTGTTAAATAGTTCCCATTATCTCGTTTGCTTCATGTTGTTTTTGTTGATTGTTCTCATTTTGTGCAGATTCGACTTCAATGCTTCACAAGCAAGGTGAACTTCATTGTAATGGTACAGTCCCACTTCTTAGGGTTTTGTTTCAACTTTTGGTTGTTTTGTTTTGAATACTAACTAATTTTCTTCATTGCTTCCCACTTCTTAGGGTTTGTTTCACATGGTGATGATGATGGTGGTACATATATATATGAATTCATTCTGATAAGGTACATATATATGAATTCATTCTTATATTGTATATGAAATTTAGTTTATTATATACTATGTACATTGTTTGTTTCACTATCCTTTTATTGAAAATGCAATCAGTTAAATTGATATAGAACATTAGTTTATTATATATATACTATGTATATTGTATATAGTTAAATTTAATACTAACTAATTTTCATCATTGCTTCCCACTTCTTAGGATTTGTTTCACATGGTGATGATGATGGTGGTACCTATATATGAATTCATTCTGATAAGGTACATATATATGAATTCATTCTGATATTGTATATGAAATTTAGTTTATTATATACTATGTATATCGTTTGTTTCACTATCCTTTTATTGAAAATGCAATCAGTTAAATTGCTATAGAACATTATAATCAGAAAATTAAGATGTATTTGAAAACCAACCTTTATCATGTCAATGTTTTCCGAATTGCATCCATTTCATTCAGCACATTTAATGTTCCTTAACATAAAATTTATGGTCCAATGGTCCGTTTGCTTAAATTCATCGATATCTTTTATTATAGTTTACCTCATCGTCATCACTAATCGCCGTGGTTGTTAAGATCATGATCATTGTTATGATGATAAAATCGTGGTGATTTTTGGCGATGATGAGGTAAACTATAATAAAATATATCGATGGATTGAAGGAACTGACCATCGAACCATAAATTTTATGTTAAGGAACATAAAATGTGCGGAATGAAATGGATGCAATTCGGAAAACAGTGGTGTGTTTAAGTTGGTTTTCAAGAACAGATTAATTTTCAGATTATATAGTTCATTACCAATTTTAATAGTTGTATTTCTTTAATTAGGTGGATGGTAAAACAAGCAATATACATTTGTATTTAATAAACTAAGGGTACATTCCACAATGGTTGAGACAAATAACTGTTGTGATAGTTAACATATATGACAACGGTTCATACTGATAACCGTTATGATAGTTAATATATATTACAACGGTTGAAATACCTAACCGTTGCAATATATCACGAGCTTCCAGAATACAACAACGGTTTCCAGACCGTTGTAGAATCGGCGAACTTACAACAACAATCTACATAACAATGCCTTCGCCCGCGTCATTATATGTCATTCCCAACCGTTGCTAAATGGGTTTTTCGTAGTAGTGTATATCTTGGAACATATGGTTTCTTTTTAGGAAATCTTTTTTTTAGGATAAGGATGCACATTCCTAGGTTTGTTCACTTTCTCTTTAGAAGTTTGGTCACTAGCCTTAACAAAGATTGTTTTACTAGAACTTGGTTTAGAAAACTTTGTGTAACCAAGTCCACTTTTATCATTTGAATATCTTTGTTGATTAAGGACCGCTTCTAATCCAATTTGTCCTTTCTCATATCTTTCAAGGACTCTTTTTAATTGAAAATTTTGGAAAGAAAGTGATTCACAATTTTTACATACCAACTCTTGTTTTCCTTCACTAATTTTATTTTGTTTTTCATCTTTTGATTCTTTTTCCATAACATCAACTTTTTCTTCTAAAGATGTTATTTGTTTCTTTTGTGAAGATATTGTTTCATACAAAACCTTACATTCATTTAAGAGTTCATTAATGGCTTCTTGTGCATCATTATCATAAAGAGAAAATTCCCTACTAACCTCGTCATTTTCATCATCAGAGTTGTGTGTAGCCATTAGTGCCAAATTTGCGCTTTCATCGCTCTTCGAGTCGGATGATGAACTAATGTCACTGTCGTCCCATGAAATATATGCCTTTTTATTTTTTGATTCCTTCTTGCCTTTGAAACTTCCTTTCTTTGCGAGTTTTGGACAATCGGGCTTTATGTGACCTTGCTTTCCACATTCGTAACATGTAACATCTTGAGATGAAGTGGTAGCCTCCTTTTTCTTGAAGTGTTTCTTTCTTTTAGCATAATTAAAGGACTTGTCTTTATTACCAAAAAATTTACCAAGTCTTTTTACTAGTAGCATGAAATTTTCGTCTTCCTCCGATGAATCATCATTTTGTTTATCTTTTAAATCTACTTTCAATGTAATACTCTTGGATTTCTTTTCTTGATGTTCATGTTTTTCAAGTCGTCCAAGTTCTAATTCATGTTCTTGGAGTTTTCCAAATAGTGACGCTGAAGTCATTGTAGAAAGACTTTTCTTTTTCGATATTGCCGTAACTTTCGGTTGCCATTCTCTAGTCAAGGATCTAAGAACTTTGAGATTTAATTCATCGTTAGAAAATGTCTTACCAAGTGCCATTAAGTGATTAGTCAAATGAACAAATCTTTTCTGTAATGCAACGATGGATTCTCCGGGCTGCATTCGGAACATCTCATATTCTTGACTTAATGTATTCAATCTAGATCTTTTAACTTCAGTTGTTACTTCATGAGTTTCCACTAACGTGTCCCAAATTTCTTCTGCGGATTTACATTGTGAAACGCGGAAAAATTCATCCATACTCAATGCACTTTGTAATATGTTAATGGCTTTCTTTTCATCAAGTATTTTCTTTTTATCATCTTCATCATATGAAATTTTAATCTTAGGAGTACCAACACCATTAACCACACTCATTGGATGATGAGGACCATTTTCAACAGTTTCCCATATTCCATCTCCTTGTGCTTCAAAGTGTGTTGTCATTCAAATTTTCCAAAAGTCGAAATACTCTCCTGAAAATAGAGGGGGCTTGTTACTACTACCGTCATCTTTGAAAACCGGATATGCGCTCGTGGAAGCCATACTAGATCTTGAAGGAACAGGTTACCTATAACCTGTTCTGATGCCAATTGTAAGTAGGAATACACCTAAGAGGAGGGGGGGGGGGGGTGAATTAGGTTCCTTAGAATATTTTCTCAGTTTTGATTTTTACTTTCCTAAAGTAACTAAGAGATGAAATGCGATAAAGTGTGGAAAGTAAATGACACGGCGATATATCCTGGTTCCCATCACAGTCCGAGAGTACTCCAATCCGCTTTCAACATGAAAGAGATTTTTAATAATGTTAGATCCTAAGACAAGACTATCCTAGCCTTTCTATACATACTCTAACAACACACCAAGACCAACCTCTTGGATTATACAACTTAGTTGAAATGAGAACAATCCTCTCAAGATCAACCTCTTGTTTTCAACAAACCTGGACAACAAGGAATATAACAAACCCTATAAGAGAAACAATCCTTCTCCTTATAGTCAACACCTAAATCTAAACAATCCTTGGAACTTAGGATTTTTACAATAAATCTGAATTTTTGTAGATGTGTTTGAAACTTGATTCTTGAATATATCAATCACAAGATTGATCTTCTTCTTGAACAAACAATCCTTATACAGAATATACAAGTGTTTTATGATGAAAGAATGAAACTATAATGATTGAGATGAAAGATTAATGCTTAAGTTTCACTCTTAGAAAATTCTGATTTTTCACACTTGAGAAAATGAAAGTTTTATGATAACGAAAATGTTTGAAAATTGTTTGCAAGAAGGTGAATTCAAAATCTGAATTTATGAATTTATATAAGCCACTAAACACCTTTTCAAAAAGGTGCAAATGTCCAAAGGTTGCCATGCATCAAAACCCATTTTCAAAAACTCATATGGCTGAAAAATAAAATATTTTCACACACTGGTTCAGTGTTAATCAATTAACACTATTGCACTAGTAATGTATTAATCGATTAACACCTTGTAACGAGCAAAAAATTCAAAATTTCTTAAGGTTAATCGATTAACATAAATGAACTACCAAATGTTAATCGATTAACCAGTGTTAAAAGTTGAAAAATACTTTAACAAAAGGTATGAAAAGGAATGGTTTTCATCAAATATTTTGATTATTCATGCCAAATATGATTGATGATATGAACACTTGTATATTCAAAGATAAGTTGATTTCATATACCTTTTAGATTATGATCAATTGTTTAAAAAACTTCAAGACTTTTTGATATAATTGATACTTGAAACTTGATACTTAACTTGAATCATTCCTTTTTTATCTTCAATAGATTTTACAATGTTGTTGCCTTCATCAAAACACATTTGAGAATCTTGATTCTTCAACACTCACCCTTATATACATACCCTTAACTAAGTCAATACCAAAATAATCATACAAAATAAATCACAAAACAACAAAATAATTAAATGGGGTGTTACAACCCTCCCCCACTTAAAATTTTTTCGTCCTCGAAAATGTACCTGATGAGAATAATTCGGGATACGACTCTTGCATCTTTCTCTCCAATTCCCAGGTCACACTTACTCTAGCAACTCCTCCCCAGGTTACTCTCACTAAAGGAATGTCTTTACATCTAAACTGTTTCATCTGGCGATCTTCGATCCTTATCGGCATCCCTCTTAAGAACCTGGGACGGATCAGAAATGTACTTCCGAAGTTGCGACATGTGAACACATCATGCAAATTTGAAAGTTCGGGTGGTAGCGCCACTCTATATGCAACAACTCCAACTCTCTGGAAAATCTGATGCGGTCCAATGAACTTAGGGTCCAACTTCTTCGATTTCAGAGCACGACCAACACCGGTCACAGGATTGACCCTTAGAAACACATGGTCGCCCTCGCTAAATTCCAAGTCTTTCCTCCTGTTATCATGATAACTCTTTTGTCTACTTTGGGATGCTTTCATCTTTTTTCTGATCATCTGAATTATCTCAGTAATTTGTTGCACAATCTTGAGTCCAAGTACAGTGATCTCACCCGACTCATACCAGCATAGAGGTGTCCTACACCTCTTACCATACAACGGTTCAAAAGGCGCAATCCCAATACTAGAAGGTAACTATTATTCTATATAAATTCAATCAACGGTAAGTGGGTATCCCAAACTCCTCCTTGCTCGAGTATATAAGCCCACAACAAGTCTTCTAGTGACTGAATAGTCCTCTCGGATTGTCCGTCTGTCTGCGGATGATAAGTAGAACTCAGCTTCAAACTAGAGCCCAAAGCTTCCTGCAAGCTCTTCCAAAATTCAGAAGTAAACCTTGGGTCTCTGTCAGAAACTATACTTGACGGAACTCCGTGTAACTTCACTATTACTCTTATATAAATTTCTGCTAGCTCCGACAAAGGAAAACTGATGTTAATTGGTATAAAATTTGATGATTTTGTTAACCTATCCACAATCACCCAAATAGCATCAAATCCTCTCGTCGTATTTGGTAATCCCGTCACAAAGTCTATAACGATATTATCCCACTTCCACTCTGGTATCTCCATTGGTTGCATCAAACCGGAAGGTTTCTGATGTTCCACTTTTGACTTCTGACAAGTCAAACAAGCATACACAAACCGAGCTACATCTTTCTTCATATCTGGCCACCAAAATAATTTCTTAAGGTCTTGGTACATTTTCATAGCTCCTGGATGAATACTCAAGCTACTCATGTGGCTCTCCTCTAAGATCATTTTCTTCAACTTAGGATTATCCGGCACACAAATTTTGTCCCAAAACCTTAACACACCAAGATCATCTACCCTAAAGTCACCTTTTACATCTGACCCTCTCGCGGTCATCAAATCCACCAGCTTCAAATCGAGTTTTTTACTCTCTCTCTAACCTCATCAAGGAGCTCATTATTAACCTTGAGCATACCCAACATCACACTCTCAAGAATCAGTTCACAAACCATGCTCAAGTCTCAAAACTGTTCAATTAAGTCCAACTCCTTAATCATCAACGTCGACATGTGAATCGTCTTCCTACTCAAAGCATCCGCCACGACATTAGCTTTACCTGGGTGGTAACTCAACATAAAATCATAGTCCTTCAAGAACTCCAACCACCTTCTTTGTCTCATATTTAATTCTTTCGGGTTAATTAAATACTTCAGGCTCTTATGATCACTGAACACTTCAAACCTAGATCCGTACAAGTAATGTCTCCAAATTTTCAACACAAAAACCATTGTATCCAACTCAAGATCATGAGTAGGATAATTCCTCTCATGTACCTTCAATTGACGTGAGGCATAAGCCACGACCTTACCATCCTGCATCAGTACTCCGCCTAATCCCATCTTATACGCATCACAATACACCACAAAAGGTTCATTTGGATTTGGTAGAATCAACACTGGCGCCGTAGTCAACCTCTTCTTCAATTCTCGGAAAATCTCTTCACACAAGATATCCCATACAAAGGCCTGGCCCTTTCTAGTCAACTGAGTCAGAGGAAGGGCCAAATTAGAAAACCCTTTGTTAAACCTGCGGTAATAACCTGCCAAACCCAAGAAACTCCCAATCTCCGTCACTAATTTCGGAGGCTCCCACTGAAGTACAACACTCACTTTGGATGGGTCCACTATTATGCCATCACCAGAAATAACATGTCCCAGAAAACTCACTTCATGCAGCCATAACTCACATTTTGAAAGTTTCGCAAATAACTTATTATGTTTTAACACTTACAACGCAACCCTCAGATGTTTTGCATGATCCCTTTCCGACTTGGAGTAAATCTAAATGTCGTTAATAAAAACTACCACAAACTGATCTAAATAGGCATGAAAGATACTATTCATGTACTCCATGAATATGCCCGACGCATTGGACACTCCGAATGGCATCACGGCATACTCGTAATGTCCATACCGAGTCCTGAAAGCCATTTTATGAATATCATCCTCTTTTACTCGGATCTGATGATAAACTGATCTCAAATCAATCTTACCAAAATCACGAATGCCCACAAGTTGATCCATTAAATAATCAATTCTTAGAAGCGGATATTTGTTTTTGATGGTCACTTTATTTAGCGGACGATAATCAATACACAATCGCATACTACCGTCTTTCTTCTTAACCAACAATACTAGAGCTCCACACGGCGACACACTGGGTCTAATAAATTTCTTATCAAGCAATTCTCCGAGTTGAGATTTCAACTCTACCAATTTGGATGCTGACATTCTGTATGGTGCAATAGATATAGGTCTGGTACCAGGGACAAGATCAAATGCAAATTCTACCTCTCTCTGTGGAGCCAACTCTAAAATATCGCCCGGAAACACTTTTGGAAACTCTCTCACTACATATAAGTCACTGATCGACGTCTTTCCTTCAGCTGACAATGAGGCAAACACCGCGAACATTTTAGCTTCATCCTCCAACAAGATTCTCAATTCCTTGGTAGATATAAAATTAGCCAACTCTTCCTCCTCTGGGGTAAGAAATAACAACCTCTTCCTATAACAGTCAATATAGACATAATTGCTCTCTAGCCAGTTCATTCCTAAAATAACATCTAGATCAGTGAGTGGTAAGAAAATCAAATCCACTCCGAAGTCTTTACCAAAGATCGACACAGGATAATTCAAGTACACTAAATATGTAGTTATGGACCCAATAGATGGAGTATCAATCACTATCCCTTTACTCAAAGTAGATGCACAAGTCATAGTTTCTTCACACAATCAACAGAAATAAACGAGTGGGTCGCACCCGTATCAATGATAGCAATCAAAGGAGTATTATGGATATAACAAGTACCTCTGACCAAACGATCCCCACTGGTAGGTTGAGCCCCTACTAGTGCGAATACCTTCCCACCGGTCTGTGACATCTTCGGCTTCTGACAGTGGGTGCTGAAGTGACCCTTTTCACCATAATTGTAACTTGTAGGTATCTTGGTCCTACAATCTGCCACAACATGACCTGGCTTCCTGCATTTGAAACATTTCTTCACCTCATTCTGACAATCATTAGCATGGTGACCCGTGCCACCACATCTGAAACATTTGATAGGGTTGGAAGAATTTCCTCCCTCACTTGGCTTCTTGTCAGCAACAATTGTCTACTTTCCTTTATCTGCCGGAGCGCTGTAAGGTGTACCCCCGTGCCTCTGCTTACCTCTTCCGTCGTTCAGGGTCTTGTAATGAGCAACTCGGGCCCTGTTGTCTTCATCATAAATCCTGCACCTGTTCACCAACGCAGGGAAGTATCTGATCTTCTGATAGCCAATACCTTGTTTGATCTCGGGACGCTGCCCATTCTCAAACTTGATACACTTCAAACTCATAGCAATATCAGTATTGTAATGAGGACAATACTTCACCAGTTCCTCGAACATAGCCGCATATTCTGCGACTGTCGAGTTTCCCTGCTTCAGTTCCAAGAATTCGGTCTCTTTTTTTTACCACGAACATCTTCTGGAAAATACCGCTCCAGAAACTCAACTCTGAAAACCGTCCAAGTGATAAGGTTACTCGCAGCTTCCAACCTTTGACGGGTGTTATCCCACCAATCTTTAGCTTCCTCAGTCAGCATGTGAGTGCCAAACTACACCTTCTGAGCTTCAATGCATCTCATGACTCTGAAGATCTTCTCAATATCCTTTAGCCACTTGCGCGCGGCATCCGGGTCATACCTACCCTCAAACTTTGGTGGGTTGTTGTTCTGGAACTTCTCCAAATTACGCAACTCGACGTCCCCAGCATTGTGATTGTTAATTTGCACCGCCTGTGCAATAGCTTATAACAAAGCAGCAATCGCAACATCAATCCTACTAGCCATACTGCTCAACACCAAAAAAATACAGGTTAGAAGAAACACATGACTATATTCTCTCTATAGTCAGACTCTACTACAACACTGGCCAGTCCGACCGACCCGATCTGATACCAATTGTAACACCCTACTCTCCCCATTTATTCAATAAATAAAAATACGAAAAATAGTTTGCAGAAAATTAGAGTACACACGTTGGATGTCACATCAACATAAAATCTCAAGAAGTATTAAGTCACTTCACGTCTTATTTCCTCGTAAAAATAAATCAATTAAACAATGGAGAATTTAAATGATTCAGCATTAAGGCTCCAATTATAGTGAACTCCACAAAATAAGTGGTTTAACATCATTAAACATAATAAATCAAGATACGTAACAAATAAAAACACAACATAAAGAATAAAGAAATCCCCATCCTTCCCGTGTTACGTATCAGATCGACTCCTAAGACTCGATCACAAGCAACACATGCTCCAAGCACTACTCATATACCTGATTATCTGTACTCCCCAAGGAGCACAGACACAACAACAGAAAAAGGGTGAGAATTACATTCAATAATTATACGGTGAAAATCACATGCTAAGGAATAGTAATTCACATAATCCACACCAATCAAACATTCATAACGCACGTACAAGTGCCACATCAACACTCTGCATATTCAGCCCACATTCAATCATACACATATGCAATGTGACTAAACTGACACGACACAATGCATGTGGTACCATCACAATCCATACGGTTCACTCTTTGAACCCGATTCCCGTCGGAATCCAGATAAGTCGTATACATTCCTATGAACTACAACTTATCTTCACTCGACTCCCACATGGAGTTCGGACGAGACTAGGCACCCATCATGAATTCCCACCTAGGCTCATCTCCACATGACACAACATGAATGCATGACATACAGTTATGCATAATATAATTATCACCAATGCATAATTCACGATCAATAATGATCACACGTGAGCCACACACTCGCTGTAATTCTCTGTAGAATTACCACCACTGCCCAAGATTGTCCACACAAACACAATTTTAGCAACCCAAGCTTCCAACACACATCATGACAAAAACCACACAATTACATGTTTTACCATATTTACTATTATTATCGGTTCCCCTGTGTCCAATTATGTCATTTTAGTCTTTGCATAGATAATTGAACAATGAGTCAATATCGTGCTTGGATGTATATAAACATTCAGCATCATTAGTATCAAAATATCAAGTAACATCCAGACAAGCACACTCAATTATCTTGCATTCAGAATAGCACTGTCCTTCGGAGTCATGTTCCTCCAGCTGATAAACACCAAAAAATGGCATAGCAATGTCAAACTAAAAAAAATAAGGCTTAAATGCACTTTTGGTTCCCCTAGTTTAGATTTTTTACACTTTCGATCCCCCTATTACAAAACCTGCGATGTTGGTCCCTACATTTTGATGGTCTTTGCAATTTTGTGGTCCCCCTCCAATTTTGCTCCAAAACAGTACATGAACAGTGCATGTCCGTACATGAACAGTGCACTGTTCATGTACGGTTTTGGAGCAAAATTGGAGGGGGACCACAAAATTGCAAAGACCATCAAAATGTAGGGACCAAAATCGCAGGTTTTGTAATAGGGGGACTGAAAGTGTAAAAAATCTAAACTAGGGGGACCAAAAGTGCATTTAAGCCAAAAAATAAAAATTACCTGATCAGACATTTTGGATAGTTGGATCCTCTTACCTCCAACCTATCTTCTTTTTCTACAATATCTATACGCAATATCCAATCCGCTTCAACTTTTTTCAGATTGCAAACATTCTATGCTATCTCAATGATTTGGTATTCCGAAATCTAACAACAAAAAACACAAAAAATTCTAGTGCATGCCATCCATATAAAAAACCTACACTACAATAAAATAATTGACAATAAACCCATATTGTAACCACCACTGATACAAATAGAAACCAAAACACTCCCCCTTCATCTTCCTAAACAATAGCATGTCCAAGACGATTGCTAAAGAATGTATTGTAAGCTTCACTAGAGAATACCTTTGGAATCACTGTAGATGTTACTTTTTAACATTAAGACAATGTTAGATGAATCATAAGCATATAAGAGTTAAGGTAAGAGTTTTGATTCAGATGAAAATGAAAATGAATCAAAAGAGAATGATGTTGTTAATGCTACAATTAGAAAGAGAAAAGAGAACCAAAGCAAAATATAATCAATTTAAAATCATAATAGAACATTAAAACTCAATAATTTTTAGAATAATTTCAAAACTCAAAACAACAAGAAAAGCAAAGCAAAACAATAAACACACTAACACATGAAAATACTCAAAATCTAACTATCTAAACAATAAAAAGTTGTTCAAAACAGATAGATCATGAAGAAAGATGAAAAAACAAACCCTTACTCAAAATATCTTTCTTTAAAAACGTAAAAACCCCAATTCTAATTGTTCTTCAACAATTAAGAATTACATTGAGAGGAAGAGGACTAAAACCCCTAAACTAGTGTTATTCAAAACAAAAAGATGAAACAAAATAGATAAAAATTACCTTTGCTAGGGTTTCATGATAAGAGCAAGAGAGAAAGAGGGTTCATCGTGAAATCGTAACCATTAACACATGAAACGCTAACCGATGAAAGTGGGCTAAGAGAGATGGTTCGTCTTCTTGTTGTGCGAAGAGAAACGATGCAGTGTGCTAGGGTTTCTTCTGAGCGAGAGATATAGAGATTGACGAAAAAGTGATGGAAATCACTAGAGAATACCTTCGGAATACCTTTGGAAACACTAGAGATGGTTCCATCGAGATTAACAATGACATTAAGAAATTCATGCAGATACTGAAGTACTAAAAGTTGATAACTAGAGTTGCAGACGAACATAAAATTATTTGAGACTACTAGCAAGCTCTTCAGCTCCTTTCAAGATGATTTTCATTCAAAAATTGATATGGTTAACTCCATAATGTCATACAATTGAAACTCATAGTTGTATTTCTTGAAATTACAACAATCTGACCATTATCCATGTACCTGCCCATACCAGAACTATTGAATCAAAAATAAGAAAAAAATAAATTCAAATTTTAAATTGTGCGAAGAGAACAAAAACCCTAAATGTATGTATCATAAAAATCCAAAAAAACTGCGGGAAGTAAAAAAGATACAACAAATCGAATATTCCGGAAAGATATGGTAGTCGAGAAGTTGAGTAAGTTGAACAAAGATGTAACCTTAACACCAGAGTGAAAATGAGAAAAGAGATATTAAATGTCTGACACCGTGAACAAATAAGTTGTTAAAAGATGGTGAAAATTTAGATGAGTTGATGGAAGAGAATTGTAGGTGACAATGGGGATGACGTCGTTGGCTATGTTTACGGTGGTGAGTTGTGAGAATGAGAGATGGGAGCGCAAAAGTGGTGACATAATGTCGTACAAGAATTGAGTTTAGAAAATATTAAAAAAATTAGAAATAATTTAGGTTTAATATTATATATTCAATTTGAATTTTTTTTTTTTAATTCATCATGTGAATTAATAAATTAGATTATTTTTTAATACTAAAGTAACTTAAGGAAAGGAATAAAGATGACTTACAGATTAGGTAGAAAATTGGGATATGTAGAAGTAATGGAATTGTTTAACTTCTATTAAATCTTATGTACTAAGTGGTGTGTACTTGACAAAAGAAAAATGTTAAAAACTAAAATAATTAAGCCTTTAACTCGTACTCTAGAAATCAACCATAGGAATCTAACACGAAAATGCACCTATGTACATAACTTATTCTCTTTATAGTTACAAACATTTTGAATATTTATTGAAAATTTATAACTAAAGTTGTAGACGATCTTAAAATTACCTGAGACTACTAGCAAGCTCTTCAGCCCCTTTCAAGATGATTTTCATTTAAAAATTGATATGATTAACTCCCTGATGTCATACGATTGAAACTCAGAGACGTATTTCTTGAAATTACAACAATCTGACCATTATCCATGTACCTGCCCATACCAGGACTATTGAATAAAAAATAAGAAAAGAACAAATTCAATTTTTAAATTGTATGAAGAGAACAAAAACCATACATGTCGTATCATAAAAACCCAAAAAACTGTGGGAAGGGAAAAAGATATAACAAATCGAATATTCATGAAAGATATGGTAGTGGAGAAGTTAAGGAAGTTGAACAAAGATGTAACCTTAACACCAGAGTGAAAATGAGAAAAGAGATATTGAATGTGTGACACCGTGAACAATTGTTAAAAGAGTGGTGAAGATGCAGTTGAATCGAGGGAAGAGAATTGTAGGTGACACCTGTGATGACGTCGTTGGCTATGTTTACGGTGGTTAGTTGTGAGAATTAGAGATGAGAACGCAAATGAAAGTGGCGAGATAGAATCGTACAAGAAATGAGTTTAGAGAATATTAAAAAAATTGGAAATAATTTAGGTTTAATATTGTATATTCATTTTGAAATTGTGTTTTTTTTAATTCATCATGTGAATTAATAAATTAGATTTTTTTTTAATACTGATATAACTTAAGGAAAGGAATAAAGATGACTTACATATTAGGTAGAAAATTAGGATACGTAGAAGTAATAGAATTGTTTAACTTCTACTAACTCTTATGTACTAAGTGGTGTGTGTACTTGACAAAAGAAAAATGTTGAAAGCTAGAATAATTAAGCCATTAACTCATACTCTAGAAATCCACCATTGGAATCTAACACGAAAATGCACCTTTGTACCTAACTTATTCTCTTTATAGTTACAAACATTTTGAATATTTATTGAAAAATGATAACTAGAGTTGCAAACGAACTTAAAATTACCTGAGACTACTTGCAAGCTCTTCATCCCCTTTCAAGATGATTTTCATTCAAAAATTGATATGATTAACTCCATGATGTTATACGATTGAAACTCAGAGTCGTATTTCTTGAAATTACAACAATCTAACCATTATCCATGTACCCGCCCATACCAGAACTATTGAATCAAAAATAAGAAAACAACAAATTCAATTTTTAAATTATGTGATGAGAACAAAAACCATAAATTTAGTATCATAAAAACCCCAAAAATTGTGGGAAGGGAGAAAGATACAACAAATCGAATATTCATGAAAGATAAGGTAGTTGAGAAGTTTAGGAAGCTGAACAAAGATGTAACCTTAACATCAGAGTGAAAATGAGAAAAAAGATATTTAATGTGTGACACCGTGAACAGTTGTTAAAAGAGTGGTGAAGACGAAGTTGGGTCGAGGGAAGAGAACTGTAGGTTAAACCTGTGATGACGTTGTTGGCTATGTTTATGGTGATGAGTTGTGCGAATGAGAGATGAGAACGCAAACGAAAGTGGCGAGATAGAGTCGTACAAAAAAAAAATTTAGAGAATATTAAAAAAATTAGAAATAGTTTAGGTTTAATATTGTATATTCAATTTGAAATTATGTTTTTTTAGAATTAATAAATTAGATTTTTTTTGCTTTTCACTCTTATGTAACCTTAACACTATAATGAAAATGAGAAAAGAGATATTAAATGTGTGACACCGTGAACAAATAAGTTGTTAAAAGAGTAGTTACGATGCTGTTGAGTCGAGGGAAGAGAATTGTAGGTGACACTTGTGAAGACGTCGTTGGCTATGTTTACAGTCGTGAGTTGTGAAAATGAGAGATAAGAGCTCAAGCGAAAGTGGCGAGATGGAGTCGTACAAGAAATGAGTTAAGGGAATATTTAAAAAATTAGAAATAATTTAGGTTTAATATTGTATATTCAATTTGAAATTAAGTTTTTTTTCTAATTCATCATGTGAATTAATAAATTAGATTCTTTTTTAATACTGAAGTAACTTAAGGAAAGAAATAAAGATGACTTACATATTAGGTAGAAAATTGGGATATGTAGAAGTAATGGAATTGTTTAACTTTTACTAACTCTTATGTACTAAGTGGTGTGTACTTGACAAAAGAAAAATGTTAAAAACTAGAATAATTAAGCCATTAACTCATACTCTAGAAATCAACCATAGGAATCTATCACGAAAATGCACCTCTATACAGAACTTATTCTCTTTATAGTAACAAACATCTTGAATATTTATTGAAATTTGATAACTAGAGTTGCATACGAACTTAAAATTACCTGAGACTACTAGCAAGCTCTTCATCCCCTTTCAATATGATTTTCATTCAAAAATTGATATGATTAACTCCATGATGTTATACGAATGAAACTCAGAGTCGTATTTCTTGAAATTACAACAATCTGACCATTATTCATGTACCTGCCCATACCAGAACTATTGAATCAAAAATAAGAAAACAACAAATACATTTTTTAAATTATGTGAAGAGAACAAAAACCCTAAATGTCGTATCATAAAAATCCAAAAAACTATGGGAAGGGAAAAAGATACAAAAAATAGAATATTCACGAAAGATATGGTAGTTGAGAAGTTAAGGAAGTTGAACAAAAATGTAACCTTAACATCAGAGTGAAAATGACAAAAGAGATATTGAAATTTGTGACACCGTGAATAGTTGTTAAAAGAGTGATGAAGATGCAGTTGAGTCGAGGGAAGAGAATTGTAGGTGACACCTATGATGACGTCGTTAGCTATGTTTACGGTGATGAGTTGTGAGAATGAGAGATGAGAACGCAAACGAAAGTGGCGAGACAGAGCTGTACAAGAAATGAGTTTAGAGAATATTAAAAAAATTAGAAATAATTTAGGTTTAATATTGTATATTCAATTTGAAATTATGTTTTTTTTAGAATTAATAAATTAGATTTTTTTTTTTGCTTTTCACTCTTATGTAACCTTAACACTATAATGAAAATGAGAAAAGAGATATTAAATGTGTGACACCGTGAACAAATAAGTTGTTAAAAGAGCAGTGACAATGCAGTTGAGTCGAGGGAAGAGAATTGTAGGTAACACTTGTGAAGACGTCGTTGGCTATGTTTACAGTAGTGAGTTGTGAGAATGAGAGATAAGAGCGCAAGCGAAAGTGGTGAGATGGAGTCGTACAAGAAAAGAGTTTAGGGAATATTAAAAAAATTAGAAATAATTTTGGTTTAATATTGTATATTCAATTTGAAATTATATTTTTCTTTTAATTCATCATGTGAATTAATAAATTAGATTCTTTTTCAATACTAAAGTAACTTAAGGAAAGGAATAAAGATGACTTACAGATTTGGTAGAAAATTGGGATATGTAGAAGTAATGGAATTGTTTGACTTCTACTAACTCTTATGTTCTAAGTAGTGTGTACTTGACAAAAGAAAATTGTTAAAAACTAGAATAATTAAGCCTTTAACTCATACTCTAGAAATCAACTATAGGAATCTAACACGAAAATGCACCTCTATACATAAATTATTCTCTTTATAGTTACAAACATTTTGAATATTTATTGAAAATTGATAACTAGAGTTGCAGACGAACTTAAAATTACCTGAAACTACTAGCAAGCTCTTCAGCCCCTTTCAAGATGATTTTCATTTAAAATTTGATATGATTAACTCCATGATCTCATACGATTGAAAATCAGAGTCGTATTTCGTGAAATTACAACAATCTGACAATTATCCATGTACCTGCCCATACCAGAACTATTGAATCAAAAATAAGAAAAGAACAAATTCAATTTTTAAATTATGTGAAGAGAACAAAAACCATAAATGTCGTATCATGAAAACCCAAAAAAACTGTGGGATGGGAAAAAATACAACAAATCGAATATTCATGAAAGATATGGTAGTGGAGAAGTTAAGGAAGTTGAACAAATATGTAACCTTAACATCAGAGTGAAAATGAGAAAAGAGATACTGAATGTGTGACACCGTGAACAGATGTTAAAAGAGTGGTGAAGATGCAGTTGAGTCGAGGGAATAGAATTGTAGGTGACACCTATGATGACGTCGTTGGCTATGTTTACGGGGATGAGTTGTGAGAATGAGAGATGAGAACGCGAACGAAAGTGGCAAGATAGAGTCGTACAAGAAATGAATTTACACAATAATAAAAAAATTAAAAAATAATTTAGGTTTAATATTGTATATTCAATTTGAAATTTTGTTTTTTTTAAATTAATAAATAATTTTTTTTTTTGCTTTTCACTCTTATGTAACCTTAACATTATAGTGAAAATGAGAAAAGAGATATTAAATGTGTGACACCATGAACAAATAAGTTGTTAAAAGAGTGGTGACAATGCAGTTGAGTCGAGGGAAGAGAATTGTAGGTGATACTTGTGAAGACGTCGTTGGCTATGTTTACAGTGGTGAGTTGTGAGAATGAGAGATAAGAGCTCAAGCGAAAGTGGCGAGATGGAGTCGTACAAGAAATGAGTTAAGGGAATATTTAAAATATTAGAAATAATTTAGGTTTAATATTGTATATTCAATTTGAAATTAAGTTTTTTTTTCTAATTCATCATGTGAATTAATAAATTAGATTCTTTTTTAATACTGAAGTAACTTAAGAAAAGAAATAAAGATGACTTACATATTAGGTAGAAAATTGGGATATGTAGAAGTAATGGAATTGTTTAACTTTTACTAACTCTTATGTACTAAGTGGTGTGTACTTGACAAAAGAAAAATGTTAAAAACTAGAATAATTAAGCCATTAACTCATACTCTAGAAATCAACCATAGGAATCTAACACGAAAATGCACCTCTGTACATAACTTATTCTCTTTATAGTAACAAACATCTTGAATATTTATTGAAATTTGATAACTAGAGTTGCAGACGAACTTAAAATTACCTGAGACTACTAGCAAGCTCTTCATCCCCTTTCAAGATGATTTTCATTCAAAAATTGATATTATTAACTCGATGATGTTATACGATTGAAACTCATAGTCGTATTTCTTGAAATTACAACATTCTGACCATTATCCATGTACCTGCCCATACCAGAACTATTGAATTAAAAATAAGAAAACAACAAATACAATTTTTAAATTATGTGAAGAGAACAAAAACCCTAAATGTCGTATCAAAAAAACCTAAAAAACTATGGGAAGGGAAAAAGATACAAAATATCGAATATTCATGAAAGATATGGTAGTTGAGAAGTCAAGGAAGTTGAACAAAGATGTAACCTTAACATCAGAGTGAAAATGACAAAAGAGATATTGAAATTTGTGACACCGTGAACAGTTGTTAAAAGAGTGATGAAGATGCAGTTGAGTCGAGGGAAGAGAATTGTAGGTGACATCTATGATGACGTCGTTAGCTATGTTTACGGTGATGAGTTGTGAGAATGAGAGATGAGAACGCAAACGAAAGTGGCGAGATAGAGCCGTACAAGAAATGAGTTTAGAGAATATTAAAAAAATTAGAAATAATTTAGGTTTAATATATTGTATATTCAATTTGAAATTATGTTTTTGTAGAATTAATAAATTAGATTTTTTTTTTTGCTTTTCACTCTTATGTAACCTTAACACTATAATGAAAATGAGAAAAGAGATATTAAATGTGTGACACCGTGAACAAATAAGTTGTTAAAAGAGTGGTGACAATGCAGTTGAGTCGAGGGAAGAGAATTGTAGGTAACACTTGTGAAGACGTCGTTGGCTATGTTTACAGTGGTGAGTTGTGAGAATGAGAGATATGAGCGCAAGCGAAAGTGGTGAGATGGAGTCGTACAAGAAATGAGTTTAGGGAATATTAAAATAATTAGAAATAATTTTGGTTTAATATTGTATATTCAATTTGAAATTATATTTTTCTTTTAATTCATCATGTGAATTAATAAATTAGATTCTTTTTTAATACTGAAGTAACTTAAGGAAAGAAATAAAGATGACTTACATATTAGGTAGAAAATTGGGATATGTAGAAGTAATGGAATTGTTTAACTTCTACTAACTCTTATGTACTAAGTGGTGTGTACTTGACAAAAGAAAAATGTTAAAAACTAGAATAATTAAGCCATTAACTCATACTCTAGAAATCAACCATAGGAATCTATCACGAAAATGCACCTCTGTACATAAATTATTCTTGTGAGATTTGGATCGAACTCTAGTTTTAAGCATGAGGTCGAAGTCCGTTCGCATGCTGCTGTCGAAATAATACATGTTGTAGTCGAAGGTTGTTCTAACATGTATTAGTTAATATTGCTAGGGTTGTTAGCATATTGAATTAGGCCTTGTGTTAAGGACCCAATTGTTTAAGTTAGCTTGTACCCTAAGTTAGCTTGTAATGTGTATTTTGTTAAAAGCCCATTAGTTTAGTGTGCTAGGTTTTATTATAAATACCATGCTAGTCTCTCATTCTAGTGTGTGACAAAACCTAGAAAGAGTGAGAGTGGTTAGTTTGTTATTCTTGTATACTTGTTATCCTTGTTTTAAGGAGAAAGGAAAGAATAACAGTTTTATAACCAATCCTTGTTGTTTTTACTCTTGTTTTCTTTGTTAACCCTAACCCTTGTGAGTTCCTTGATCATAAAGAAACCGTAAATACTTTGTTTCAAGGTATCCGATTAACAACAAATTGGTGCGGTGAGCGTGGAGAAGATGCCTTCAATAAAGTATGAGATCGAGAAGTTCACCGGAGTGAACGACTTCGATCTGTGGCGCTTAAAGATGAAAGCCCTACTGGTTCAGCAGGGTTGTTTGGAAGCGTTGAAGGGAATGGCAGCCATGGATGCTGCGTTAACGGAAAAAGAAAAGACTACCATGATCAAGAAAGCACACAGCGCAATATTGTTGAGCCTTGGTGATAAGGTTCTTCGACAGGTATCAAAGGAGACGACGACATCAGGGTTATGGGTGAAGCTTGAAAGCTTATACATGACCAAATCTTTGGTGAATCGACTCTACCTGAAACAAGCCTTGTATTCGTTCAAGATGAGTGAAGACAAAGCTTTAGCTGAGCAGTTGGATATGTTCAACAAGCTGATTCTTGATCTTGAAAATATCGATGTGAAGATCAATGACGAAGATCAAGCACTATTGTTGTTGTGCGCTTTGCCTAAAACACATGCTCACTTCAAAGAAACTCTCTTGTATGGAAGGGAGTCCCTGACCTTTAAAGAAGTTCAATCAGCCTTGTACTCTAAGCACCTGAACGAACGAAAGGAGCATAAACCTTCGACGGTTGGTGAAGGTTTGGCAGTTAAGGGAAAATTCTTGTGAAAGGATGGTAGGTTCGACAAGAAGAAAGGTAAAAGTCAGCAGAAGTCTTCTAGTGGCGAAACATCTGGTTTTCGATGTTATCACTGTAAGAAGGAGGGTCACACAAGAAAGGTGTGCCCTGAACGCCTGAAAGATCATGGAGGTAAGGATAATGGCAAGGCAACCATTGTTCAAGATGACTTCAACTCATCTGATGTTCTTGTAGTTTCAAGCGGCGACTCAAGAAAAGAGTGGATTATGGATTCAGGATGCACTTGGCACATGACTCCAAACAGAGAATTGTTCGAAGAGCTATGTGATCAAGATGGTGGATCGGTGCTACTGGGAAACAACAAATCCTGTAAAATTGCAGGTATTGGATCTGTGAGATTCAAGCTCCATGATGAGTCAATAAGGTTATTGACTGAAGTCAGGTATGTACCTTACTTAAAGAGAAATTTAATTTCTCTTGGTGAATTCGACAGGAAGGGATACGTTTTCCAAGGAGAGAAAAGTATCCTAAGAGTCATGAAGGGGTCGAAGGAAGTCTTAAGAGGCGTGAAGAAACAAGGCTTGTATACCCTTGAGGCTGAGGTTGTAAGTGGTTCGACAAATACTGTATCCACGAAACTTGTGTCTAAGACAGATTTATGGCACATGAGATTGGGCCATGTCAGCGAAAGAGGTCTGGTCGAATTGGGGAAGCAGAACCTGCTGGGTGGTGACAAAGTCGAAAAGTTGGAGTTTTGTGAATCTTGTGTATTTGGTAAATCCTGTAGGGCGAAGTTCAATAAAGGCAAGCAAAGAACACATGGATCCCTTGATTACATTCATGCTGATCTTTGGGGGCCTGCAAGGAATCCTTCACACTCAGGTGCAAGGTATTTTCTATCCATCGTTGATGACTATTCTAGAAAACTATGGGTATTCATTCAGAAGACGAAGGATGAAACTTTTGAGAATTTCAAAAGTTGGAAGATTCTGGTCGAAACTCAAACTGGCAGAAAGGTTAAGAGGTTGAGAACCGAAAATGGCCTTGAGTTCTGCAACAAAGCGTTCGACAGTTACTGTGTTGAGTCTGGGATTGCAAGGCATAAGACTGTAGCAGGTACTCCTCAACAAAATGGCTTAGCTGAGAGATTCAATCGAACAATCCTTGAAAGGGTTAGATGCATGTTGGTAAGTGCTAAATTGAAGAAGGTGTTTTGGGCTGAAGCTGTTTCGACAGCTGCATATCTGATAAATAGATGTCCTTCGACTGCATTAGATATGAAGACACCTGAAGAAGTTTGGTCGGGAAATCCACCTAGTCTCGACAGTCTGAGAGTATTTGGCTGTGTGGCCTATGCTCACATTAGGCAAGACAAGGTCGAACCTAGAGCTCTGAAGTGCATGTTCATGGGATACCCTGAAGGAGTCAAAGCTTATAGGCTATGGTGCCTAGAGCCAGGTCACAGGAGGTGTATCACCAGTCGAGGTGTAGTTTTCAATGAAGCTGAGATGGCTTTCAAGAAAACTGATGTTGCTGACGAAGAGCTGGAACAGGGAGAGATTCCTGTTGAGGTGGAGCATGTTGATGCTGAAGTGCGTACCCCAGATGAAGTCGAAGACGAAACAGAAGATGTTGTCGAAGATGAGGAAACTGATAATGACTACCTGTTAGCAAGAGACAGGTCGAGAAGAGTCATTAAGCCACCTCAGAGACTTGGGTATGCAGATCTTATAGCTTATGCCTTAATCTCTGCAAGTGAGGTTCTCGACGAAGAACCTAGAGACTATAAGGAAGTTATGAGGAGTCGAAAGAAGACTGAATGGCTGAAAGCCATGGATGATGAGATGAAATATCTTCATGACAACGAAACATGGGAACTGATCAAGAAACCTGCTGGAGCCAGGTTAGTCAGCTGTAAATGGATTTTCAAAGTCAAGGAAGGAATCGAAGGACTGACGTCGAAAAGATACAAGGCAAGGTTGGTTGCTAGGGGGTTCACTCAGAAAGAAGGTGTCGATTTCAATGATGTGTTCTCGCCTGTTGTAAAACATAGATCCATTCGAATGTTGTTAACCATGGTGGCACAGTTCGATCTTGAACTGGAACAGATGGATGTGAAAAATGCGTTCTTGTATGGTGATCTAGATGAAATAATCCTGATGAGGCAACCTGAAGGGTATGTCGAAAAAGGGAAGGAAGATTATGTGTGCAAGCTGAAGAGATCTTTATATGGACTGAAACAATCTCCTCGACAGTGGAATAGGAGATTCGACAAGTTCATGGCACGCATAAGTTTCATCAGAAGTCAGTTCGACCACTGTGTTTACTTTAGATTTCGACCTGGTAATTCATTTGTTACTTTGTTGCTTTATGTGGATGATATTCTAATAGCAAGCAACAATGTTGAAGAGGTAAGGAGGGTGAAGGCTGAACTTAAGAGGCATACCTATGAAAGATTCTCGAAAAGTATGGTATGTCGAATTCAAAGCCTGTTATAACTCCGACAAACCCTCAATTCAAGCTGAGTATAGATCAGTGTCCCAGTACTGATGTCGAAAGAACTTATATGAATAGCATTCCATATGCTAATATAGTTGGTTCTTTAATGTATGCTATGGTCTGTACTAGACCCGACATAACATATGCAGTAAGTCTTGTAAGCAGGTACATGTCGAATCCTGGAAAGGCTCACTGGCAAGCATTGAAGTGGATTTTAAGGTACATAAATGGGTCTCTGAATAGAGTCTTAATTTATGGTGGAGCCTTGGGTGATGATAGTAAAACAACAGTCGAAGGATATGTCGACTCTGATTATGCAGGTTGTATGGATACCAGAAAATCTATTTCTGGATATGTGTTCACTATGTTTGGGACAACAATCAGTTGGAAAGCAACACTTCAGAAGGTGGTTGCCTTATCAACCACTGAAGCGGAATATATTGCCTTAACTGAAGCTGTGAAAGAAGTAGTGTGGCTTGAAGGTTTTACAAAGGAGCTGAAACTTCAAGGTCTAGTTATCACTGTTAAATGTGATAGTCAAAGTGCAATACAACTGTCGAAGAACTCAGCCTATCATGAGCGAACTAAGCACATTGATGTGAGGTTGCATTTCGTCAGAGGGGTAATCGAGCGTGGAGAAGTCTAAGTGCTGAAGGTTTCGACAGATCATAATGCTGCTGATATGATCACCAAGACGTTGCCAAGTTGCAAGTTTTTCCATTGTATGCAGTTGATAAAGCTGCATGAAGAAAGCTAGTCTGTTTCCTAGATGGTAGAGTTAGATCCAAGGTGGAGATTTGTGAGATTTGGATCGAACTCTAGTTTTAAGCATGAGGTCGAAGTCCGTTCGCATGCTACTGTCGAAATAATACATGTTGTAGTCGAAGGTTGTTCTAACATGTATTAGTTAATATTGCTATGGTTGTTAGCATATTGAATTGGGCCTTGTGTTAATAACCCAATTGTTTAAGTTAGCTTGTACCCTAAGTTAGCTTGTAATGGGTATTTTGTTAAAAGCCCATTAGTTTAGTGTGCTAGGTTTTATTATAAATAGCATGCTAGTCTCTCATTCTAGTGTGTGACAAAATCTAGAAAGAGTGAGAGTGGTTAGTTTGTTATTCTTGTATACTTGTAATCCTTGTTTTAAGCAGAAAGGAAAGAATAACAGTTTTATAACCAATCCTTGTTGTTTTTACTCTTGTTTTCTTTGTTAACCCTAACCCTTGTGAGTTCCTTGATCATAAAGAAACCATAAATAATTTGTTTCAAGGTATCCGATTAACAACAAATCTCTTTATAGTTACAAACATTTTGAATATTTATTGAAAATTGATAACTAGAGTTGCAGACGAACTTAAAATTACCTGAAACTACTAGCAAGCTCTTCAGCCCCTTTCAAAATGATTTTCATTTAAAATTTGATATGATTAACTCCATGATCTCATACGATTGAAATCAGAGTCGTATTTTGTGAAATTACAACAATATGACAATTATCCATGTACCTGCCCATACCAGAACTATTGAATCAAAAATAAGAAAAGAACAAATTTAATTTTTCAATTATGTGAAGAGAACAAAAACCATAAATGTCGTATCATGAAAACCCAAAAAACTGTGGGATGGGAAAAAATACAACAAATCGAATATTCATGAAAGATATGGTAGTGGAGAAGTTAAGGAAGTTGAACAAATATGTAACCTTAACATCAGAGTGAAAATGAGAAAAGAGATATTGAATGTGTGACACCGTGAACAGTTGTTAAAAGAGTGGTGAAGATGCAGTTGAGTCGAGGGAAGAGAATTGTAGGTGACATCTATGATGACGTCGTTGGCTATGTTTACGGGGATGAGTTGTGAGAATGAGAGATGAGAACGTGAACGAAAGTGGCAAGATAGAGTCGTACAAGAAATGAATTTACACAATAATAAAAACATTAGAAATAATTTAGGTTTAATATTGTATATTCAATTTGAAATTTTGTTTTTTTTTTAAATTAATAAATTAATTTTTTTTGCTTTGCACTCTTATGTAACCTTAACATTATAGTGAAAATGAGAAAAGAGATATTAAATGTTTGACACCGTGAACAAATAAGTTGTTAAAAGAGTGGTGACAATGCAGTTGAGTCGAGGGAAGAGAATTGTAGGTGACACTTGTGAAGACGTCGTTGGCTATGTTTACGGTGGTGAGTTGTTAGAATGAGAGAACAAAGCCAAACGAAAGTGGCGAGATGGAGTCGTACAAGAATTTAGTTTAGGGAATATTAAAAAAATGAGAAATAATTTAGGTTTAATATTGTATATTCAATTTTAACTTATGTTTTTTTTTTTTTAATTCATCATGTGAATTAATAAATTAGATTTTTTTAATAGTGAAGTAACTTAAGGAAAGGAATAAAGATGACTTACAGATTAGGTAGAAAATTAGGATATGTAGAAGTAATGGAATTGCTTAACTTCTACTAACTCTTATGTACTAAGTGGTGTGTACTTGACAAAAGAAAAATTTTAAAAGCTAGAATAATTAAGCCAGTAACTCATACTCTAGAAATCAACCATAGGAATCTAACACGAAAATGCACCTCTGTACATAACTTATTCTCTTTATAGTTACAAACATTTTGAATATTTATTGAAAATTGACAACTAGAGTTGCAGACGAACTTAAAATTACCTGAGACTACTATCAAGATCTCCATCCCCTTTCGAGATGATTTTCATTCAAAAATTGATATGATTAACTCCATGATGTTATACGATTGAAACTCACAGTCGTATTTCTTGAAATTACAACAATCTGACCATTATCTATGTACCTACCCATACCAGCACTATTGAATCAAAAATAAGAAAACAACAAATTCAATTTTTAAATTGTGTGAAGAGAACAAAAACCCTAAATGTCGTATCATAAAAACCCAAAAAATTGTGGGAAGGGAAAAAGATACAACAAATCGAATATTCATGAAAGATATGGTAGTGGAGAAGTTAAGGAAGTTGAACAAAGATGTAACCTTAACATCAGTGTGAAAATGAGAAAAGAGATATCGAATGTGTGACACCGTGAACAGTTGTTAAAAGAGTGGTGAAGATGCAGTTGAGTTCAGGGAAGAGAATTGTAGGTGACACTTGTGATGACGTCATTGGCTATGTTTACGGTGATGAGTTGTGAGAATGAGAGATGAGAACGCAAACGAAAGTGGCGAGATAGAGTCGTACAACAAAAGAGCTTAGAGAATATTAAAAAAATTTGAAATAATTTAGGTTTAATATTGTATATTCAATTTGAAATTATGTTTTTTTTATACTTCATCATGTGAATTAATAAATTAGATTTTTTTTAATACTGAAGTAACTTAAGGAAAAGAATAAGGGTGACTTACAGATTAGGTAGAAGATTAGGATATATAGAAGTAATGGAATTGTTTAACTTCTACTAACTCCTATGTACTAAGTGGTGTGTACTTGACTAAAGAAAAATATTAAAAGCTAGAATAATTAGGCCATTGACTCATACTCTATAAATCATCCATAGGAATGTAACACGAAAATGCACCTCTGTACATAACTTATTCTCTTTATAGTTACAAACATTTTGAATATTTATTGAAAATTGATAGCTAGAGTTGCAGACGAACTTAAAATTACCTGAGACTACTAGCAAGCTCTTCAGCCCATTTCAAGATGATTTTCATTGGAAAATTGATATGATTAACTCCATGATGTTATACGATTGAAACTCAGAGTCATATTTCTTGAAATTTCAACACTCTGACCATTATCCATGTACCTTCCCATACCAGAACTATTGAATCAAAAATAAGAAAACAATAAATACAATTTTTAAATTATGTGAAGAGAACAAAAACCCTAAATGTCGTATCATAAAAACCCAAAAAACTAAGGGAAGGGAAAAAGATACAAAAAATCGAATATTCATGAAAGATATGGTGGTTGAGAAGTTAAGGAAGTTGAACAAAGATGTAACCTTAACATCAGAGTGAAAATGACAAAAGAGATATTGAAATTTGTGACACCGTGAACAGTTGTTAAAAGAGTGATGAAGATACAATTGAGTCAAGGGAAGAGAATTGTAGGTGACACCTATGATGACGTCGTTAGCTATGTTTACGGTGATGAGTTGTGAGAATGAGAGATGAGAACGCAAACGAAAGTGGCGAGATAGAGCCGTACAAGAAATTAGTTTAGAGAATATTAAAAAAATTAGAAATAATTTAGGTTTTATATTGTATATTCAATTTGAAATTATGTTTTTTTCAGAATTAATAAATTAGATTTTTTTTTTCACTCTTATGTAACCTTAACACTATAATGAAAATGAGAAAACAGATATTAAATATGCGAAACCATGAACAAATAAGTTGTTAAAAGAGTGGTGACAATGCAGTTGAGTTGAGGGAAGAGAATTGTAGGTAACACTTGTGAAAACGTCGTTGGCTATGTTTACAGTGGTGAGTTGTGAGAATGAGAGATAAGAGCGCAAGCGAAAATGGTGAGACGGAGTCGTAGAAGAAATGAGTTTAGGGAATATTAAAAAAATTAGAAATAATTTTGGTTTAATATTGTATATTCAATTTGAAATTATATATATTTTTTAATTCATCATGTGAATTAATAAATTAGATTCTTTTTTAATACTAAAGTAACTTAAGGAAAGGAATAAAGATGACTTACAGATTAGGTAGAAAATTGGGATATGCAGAAGTAATGGAATTGTTTAACTTCTACTAACTCTTATGTTCTAAGTAATGTGTACTTGACAAAAGAAATTTGTTAAAAACTAGAATAATTAATTTAGCCATTAACTCATACTCTAGAAATCAACTATAGGAATCTAACACGAAAATGCACCTCTGTACATAACTTATTCTCTTTACAGTTACAAACATTTTGAATATTTATTGAAAATTGATAACTAGAGTTGCAGACAAACTTAAAATTACCTGAAACTACTAGCAAGCTCTTCAGCCCCTTTCAAGATGATTTTCATTTCAAATTTGATATGATTAACTCCATGATCTCATACGATTGAAAATCAGAGCCGTATTTCGTGAAATTACAACAATCTGACAATTATCCATTTACCTGCCCATACCAGAATTATTGAATCAAAAATAAGAAAAGAACAAATTCAATTTTTAAATTATGTGAAGAGAACAAAAACCATAAATGTCGTATCATGAAAACCCAAAAAACTGTGGGATGGGAAAAAGATACAACAAATCGAATATTCATGAAAGATATGGTAGTGGAGAAGTTAAGGACGTTGAACAAATATGTAACCTTAACATCAAAGTGAAAATGAGAAAAGAGATATTGAATGTGTGACATCGTGAACATTTGTTAAAAGAGTGGTGAAGATGCAGTTGAGTCGAGGGAAGAGAATTGTAGGTACCACCTATGATGACGTCGTTGGCTATGTTTACGGGGATGAGTTGTGAGAAAGAGAGATGAGAACGCGAACGAAAGTGGCAAGATAGAGTCGTACAAGAAATGAATTTACACAATAATAAAAAATTAGAAATAATTAAGGTTTAATATTGTATATTCAACTTGAAATTTTGTTTTTTTTTAATTAATAACTTATTATTTTTTTTTGCTTTTCACTCTTATGTAACCTTAACATTATAGTGAAAATGAGAAAAGAGATATTAAATGTGTGACACCGTGAACAAATAAGTTGTTAAAAGAGTGGTGACAATGTAGTTGAGTCGAGGGAAGAGAATTGTAGGTGACACTTGTGAAGACGTCGTTGGCTATGTTTACGGTGGTGAGTTGTTAGAATGAGATAACAGAGCCAAACGAAAGTGGCGAGATGGAGTCGTACAAGAATTTAGTTTAGGGAATATTAAAAAAATTAGAAATAATTTAGGTTTAATATTTTATATTCAATTTGAACTTATGTTTTTTTTTAATTCATCATGTGAATTAACAAATTAGATTTTTTTAATAGTGAAGTAACTTAAGGAAAGGAATAAAGATGACTTACAGATTAGGTAGAAAATTAGGATATGTAGAAGTAATGGAATTGCTTAACTTCTACTAACTCTTATGTACTAAGTGGTGTGTACTTACAAAAGAAAAATTTTAAAAGCTAGAATAATAAAGCCATTAACTCATACTTTAGAAATCAACCATAGGAATCTAACACGAAAATGCACCTCTGTACATAACTTATTCTCTTTATAGTTACAAACATTTTGAATATTTATTGAAAATTGACAACTAGAGTTGCAGACGAACTTAAAATTACCTGAGACTACTAGAAATCTCTCCATCCCCTTTCAAGATGATTTTCATTCAAAAATTGATATGATTAACTCCATGATGTTATACGATTGAAACTCAGAGTCAAATTTCTTGAAATTACAACAATCTGACTATTATCTATGTACCTGCCCATACCAGCACTATTGAATCAAAAATAAGAAAACAACAAATTCAATTTTTAAATTGTGTGAAGAGAACAAAAACCCTAAATGTCGTATCATAAAAACCCAAAAAACTGTGGGAAGGAAAAAAGATACAACAAATCGAATATTCATGAAAGATATGGTAGTGGAGAAGTTAAGGAAGTTGAACAAAGATGTAACCTTAACATCAGTGTGAAAATGAGAAAATAGATATTGAATGTGTGACACCGTGAACAGTTGTTAAAAGAGTGGTGAAGATGCAGTTGAGTCGAGGGAAGAGAATTGTAGGTGACACTTGTGATGACGTCATTGGCTATGTTTACGGTGATGAGTTGTGAGAATGAGAGATGAGAACGCAAACGAAAGTGGCGAGATAGAGTCGTACAACGAAAGAGCTTAGAGAATATTAAAAAAAATTGAAATAATTTAGGTTTAATATTGTATATTCAATTTGAAATTATGTTTTTTTTTTATAATTCATCATATGAATTAATAAATTAGATTTTTTTTTAATACTGAAGTAACTTCAGGAAAAGAATAAGGGTGACTTACAGATTAGGTAGAAAATTAGGATATATAGAAGTAATGAAATTGTTTAACTTCTACTAACTCTTATGTACTAAGTGGTGTGTACTTGACTAAAGAAAAATGATAAAAGCTAGAATAATTAGGCCATTGACTCATACTCTAGAAATAAACCATAGAAATGTAACACGAAAATGCACCTCTGTACATAACCTATTCCCTTTATAGTTACAAACATTTTGAATATTTATTGAAAATTGATAGTTAGAGTTGCAGACGAACTTAAAATTACCTGAGACTACTAGCAAGGTCTTCAGCCCATTTCAAGATGATTTTCATTGGATAATTGATATGATTAACTCCATGATGTTATACGATTGAAACTCAGAGTCATATTTCTTGAAATTACAACAATCTGACCATTATCCATGTACCTGCCCATACAAGAACTATTGAATCAAAAATAAGAAAACAACAAATTCAATTTTTAATTTGTGTGAAGAGAACAAAAACCCTAAATGTCGTATCATAAAAACCCAAAAAACTGTGGGAAGGGAAAAAGATACAACAAATCGAATATTCATGAAAGATATGGTAGTGGAGAAGTTAAGGAAGTTGAACAAAGATGTAACCTTAACATCAGAGTGAACATGAGAAAAGAGATATTGAATGTGTGACACCGTGAACTGGTGTTAAAAGAATGGTGAAGACGCAGTTGAGTCGAGGGAAGAGACTTGTAGGTGACACCTGTGATGACGTCGTTGGCTATGTTTACAGTGGTGAGTTGTGAGAATGAGAGATGAGGACGCAAACGAAATTGGCGAGATAGAGTCTACAAGAAATGAGTTTAGAGAATATTAAAAATATTAAAAATAATTTAGGTTTAATATTGTATATTCAATTTGAAATTATGTTTTTTTTAATAAATAAATTATATTTTTTTTGCTTTTCACTTTTATGAAAGCTTAACACTAGAGTGAAATGAGATAAGAGATTTTAAATGTGTGACGCCGTGAACAAATAAGTTGTTAAAAGAATGGTGACGATGTAGTTGAGTTGAGGGAAGAGAATTGTAGGTGACACTTGTGAAGACGTCGTTGGCTATATTTACGGTGGCGAGTTGTGAGTATGAGAGATGAGAGCGCAAACGAAAGTGGCGAAATGGAGTCGTACAAGAAATGAGATTAGGGAATATTAAAAAAATTAGAAATAATTTAGGTTTAATATTTTACATTCAATTTGAAATTATTAGTTTTTAATTCATCTTGTGAATTATAAATTAGATTTTTTAAATACTGAAGCAACTTAAGGAAATGAATATAGATGACTTACAGATTAGGTAGAAAATTAGGATATTTAGAAGTAATGGATTTGTTTAACTTCTACTAACTCTTATGTAATAAGTGGTGTGTACTTGAGAAAAGAAAAATATTAAAAAATATAATAATTAAGCCATTAACTAATACCCTAAAAATCAACCATAGGAATATAACACGAAAATGCACCTGTGTACATAACTTATTCTCTTTATAGTTACAATTTTTTTGAATATTTATTGAAAATTGATAACTAGAGTTGCAGACGAACTTAAAATTACTTGTTACTACTAGCATGCTCTTCAGCCCCTTTTAAGATGATTATCATTCAAAAATTGATATGATTAACTCAACGATGTCATGCGATTGAAGCTCAGATTCGTATTTCTTGAAATTACAACAATCTGATCATTATCCATGTACCTGCCCATACCAAAACTATTGAATCAAAATTAAGAAAAGAACAAATTCAATTTTTAAATTGTGTGAAGAGAACAAAAACCCTAAATGTCGTATCATAAAAACCCAAAAAACTATGGGAAGGGAAAAAGATACAACAAATCAAATATTCATGAAAGATGTGGTAGTTGAGAAGTTATGGAAGTTGAACAAATATGTTACCTTAACATCAGAGTGAAAATGACAAAAGGGATATTGAAATTTGTGACACCGTGAACAGTTGTTAAAAGAGTTGTGAAGATGCAGTTGAGTCGAGGGAAGAGAATTGTAGGTGACACCTGTGATGACGCCGTTGGCTATGTTTACGGTGATGAGCTATGAGAATGAGAGATGAGAACTCAAACGAAAGTGGCGAGATAGAGTCGTACACGAAATGAGTTTAGAGAATATTAAAAAAATTATAAATAATTTAGGTTTAATATTGTACATTCAATTTGAAATTATGTTTTTTTAGAATTAATAAATTAGATTTTTTATTTGCTTTTCACTCTTATGTAACCTTAACACTATAATGAAAATGAGAAAAAGAGATATTAAATGTGTGACACTGTGAACAAATAAGTTGTTAAAAGAGTGGTGACGATGCAGTTGAGTCGAGGGAAGAGAATTGTAGATTACACATGTGAAGACGTCATTGTCTATGTTTACAGTGGTGGGTTGTGAGAATGAGCGATAAGAGCGCAAGCGAAAGTGGCGAGATGGAGTCGTACAAGAAATGAGTTTAGGGAATATTAAAAAAATTAGAAATAATTTGGGTTTAATATTGTATATTCAATTTAAAATTATGTTTTTCTTTTAATTCATCATGTGAATTAATAAATTAGATTCTTTTTTAATACTGAAGTAACTTAAGGAAAGGATTAAAGATGACTTACAGATTAGGTAGAAAATTGGGATATGTAGAATTAATGGAATTGTTGAACTTCTACTAACTCTTATGTACTAGGTGGTGTGTACTTGACAAAAGAAAAATGTTAAAAACTAAAATAATTAAGCCTTTAACTCATACTCTCGAAATCAACCATAGGAATCTAACACGAAAATGCCCCTCTGTACATAACTTATTCTCTTTACAGTTACAACCATTTTGAATATTTATTGAAAATTTATAACTAGAGTTGTAGACGAACTTAAAGTTACCTGAGACTACTAGCAAGCTCTTCAGCCCCTTTCAAGATGATTTTCATTTAAAAATTGATATGATTAACTCCCTGATGTCATACGATTGAAACTCAGAGTCGTATTTCTTGAAATTACAACAATCTGACCATTATCCATGTACCTGCCCATACCAGAACAATTGAATCAAAAATAAGAAAAGAACAAATTCAATTTTTAAATTGTGTGAAGAGAACAAAAAGCATACATGTCGTATCATTAAAACCCATAAAACTGTGGGAAGGGAAAAAGATATAACAAATCGAATATTCATGAAAGATATAGTAGTGGAGAAGTTAAGGAAGTTGAACAAAGATGTAACCTTAACACCAGAGTGAAAATGAGAAAAGAGATATTGAATGTGTGACACCGTGAATAATTGTTAAAAGAGTGGTGAAGATGCAGTTGAGTCGAGGGAAGGAAATTGTAGGTGATACCTGTGATGACGTCGTTGGCTATGTTTATGGTGGTTAGTTGTGAGAATTAGTGATGAGAAAGAAAACGAAAGTGGCGAGATAGAGTCGTACAAGAAATGAGTTTAGAGAATATTAAAAAAATTGGAAATAATTTAGGTTTAATATTGTATATTCATTTTGAAATTGTGCTTTTTTTAGAATTAATAAATTAGGTTTTTTTTTTTTTTCTTTTCACTCTTATGTAACCTTAACATTATAGTGAAAATTAGAAAAGAGATATTAAATGTGTGACACCGTGAACAAATAAGTTGTTAAAAGAGTGGTGACGATGTAGTTGAGTCTAGGGAAGAGAATTGTAGGTGACACTTGTGAAGACGTCGTTGGGCTATGTTTACGATGGTGAGTTGTGAGAATGAGAGAAGAGAGCGCAAACGAAAGTGGCGAGATGGAGTCGTACAAGAAATGAGTTTAGGGAATATTCAAAAAATTAGAAATAATTTAGGTTTAATATTGTATATTTAATTTGAAATTATGTTTTTTTTTTTAAATTCATCATGTGAATTAATAAATTAGATTTTTTTTTAATACTGAAGTAACTTAAGGAAAAGAATAAAGATGACTTAGAGATTAGGTAGAAAATTAGGATATGTAGAAGTAATGGAATTTCTTAACTTCTACTAACTCTTATGTACTAAGTGGTGTGTACCGGACAAAAGTAAAAATTTAAAAGCTAGAATAATTAAGCCATTAACTCATACTCTAGAAATCAACCATAGGAATCTAACACGAAAATGCACCTCTGTACATAACTTATTCTCTTTATAGTTACAAACATTTTGAATATTTATTGAAAATTGATAACTAGAGTTGTAGACGGACTTAAAATTTCCTGAGACTACTAGCAAGCTCTCCATCCCCTTTCAAGATGATTTTCATTCAAAAATTGATACAATTAACTCTATGACGTTATACGATTGAAACTCAAACTCGTATTTCTTGAAATTACAACAATCTGACCATTATCCATGTACCTGCCCATACCAGAACTATTGAATAAAAAATAAGAAAACAACAAATTCAATTTTTAAATTGTGTGAAGAGAACAAAAACCCTAAATGTCGTATCGTAAATACCCAAAAAACTGTGGGAAGGGAAAAAGATACAACAAATCGAATATTCATGAAAGATATGGTAGTGGAGAAGTTAAGGAAGTTGAACATATATGTAACCTTAACATCAGTGTGAAAATGAGAAAAGAGATATTGAATGTGTGACACCGTGAACAGTTGTTAAAAGAGTGGTAAAGATGCAGTTGAGTCGAGGGAAGAGAATTGTAGGTGACTGTCGCATTTGCGAAAATCAACCGGCGGAAAGGAACAGAAGAGTCGCCACCGAACGTTATTTATCCCGACGCAGGTAAAGGAAATGATAGAAGAAAACCTCAAAAAAGGGAAAGGAATGGTCATCGCAACCATAGCCTGGGTTCGGGAGTCGGTTACGTGAGAGGAAGGTATTAGCACCCTCTCGCGTCCATCGTACTCGATAGGATCCACACTTGTTGTTATCGATCAAAGGGTGTAGGTTATCTGAAGCTTAACTGCTAACTGGAAACGGATGAGAAACATGAAGGTGAAAACCAAAAGAGGACTTGCAAGGATTGTCGCAATCCTATGCCTACGTATCTTCGTGGACTAACGAAGAATCAAAGTCGACGTAGTTCGACGGACTACGCACTAATGGGGGGAAGGTTGCTCGCCAAGACATCGCCGTCTCGTGCCTACGTATCCTCAATCTAACGAGAATGAGGAAGTCAGAGCAGTCGTAGTTCGACCTAACAAGGTCTGTTGTTTTGGTGAAAGAGTCTCGATCGCACTCGGGCGAGAGAAAAGGGAAGTTAATTGTTAGGTTGGTTAACGTCTCGATCGCACGAGTGCCATAGAAAAGGGAAGTTAGTTGTTAGTGTGCTCGCCGAGATATCGCATCTCGTGCCTACGTATTCTCAATCGGACGAGAGAGAGGAATCAAAGCATCCGTAGTTCACGCTACTACGGTACACAGGGAACGGTCACACAAAAAGTCTAAGGGGAAAACTCGGTCCTACAAGTTAGCATGCAAAATTGATCCTATGATTGAATTATGAGGAAGAAAGGGAAGACCTCTACCTAAGTTAGCATACATGGATTGATAACCTAATGTCTATCCTACTTTGAACCTAATCCAAAATTAGATTCAATCTAGGATCCCTATGGGGAACATGCGAAACAAGTAGGCATTATGTAACTCAATCCATAAACAAAAGGAAGTACAAATAAATGAAAGAGTAAGCAGTGTTAATCAACAATAGCATTAAACAATCAAAGTAATAAAAAGGAGGGAGCTTTAGCCAAGGGGTCATATCAACCGAGGCGAACAAGCTAGCTGGAGGGAAGACACAAGAGTCTCAACCAATGATATTGAAAATCATGGTGAGCGGAGCATAAAGGGGATGTGAATGAGATCACATAAGCGTCAGCATCGGCCTGATGCGAGCTAGAGACTAATCGTGGGGGTTTGATTGCTAAACCCTCCTTCCACTTGACCTACTCGATAGGAGCAAGCTGTGTTCAAAGCATCAACACGTAGTGTGAGCTAGTGAATGACTCAACAGAAAGTGCGGGGTCTGATTGCTAGTCCTTCGCTTGCCTTCTTTTGAGGACTTATCATGGGGATAGGGAAAGGGATGCCTCATAGAGGTCTTTAGCACCAATATAAACACACACATACAGAGCCTCCTTTGAGGACTTTCCAGAAAAATGCCTGCCAAAAAGAAACGGCCGGGACTCCAATCCTACTTCTCATGTTATTTGAAAAGGAGAAAGTGAGTAGAAGGGATGAAGAGTACTACCAGATAGCAACGTAAGCAAAGCAACGTAAGCACTTGAAAACCTCGAGCCTATTAACACCAATGAGCAAAAAATGTTAGAAGTGGACTTAATTCACAAATGAAAGTGGAATAAGCCAATCGGATAAACACCATCGGAGACTCTTTCAAAAATCCTCACACAAGCTAGCACACAAGTTAGTGATAACAAGCAATTGCAATAAACCACAAACAGCAGCAACAACAGTGCTCTAGCACCTGCACAACTATAAAATTCAACCACAAGCCCAAACAGCTTTCAACAGCACCTGTTTTCAGAATGGAATAGGTGTAAAAAACTCTGGGCAGAATTGCAACATTTAACAGCTCACCTTGTGCGCAACAGCTATGTATGCAGCATCACCTCTTACCTTTAAACAACTTATCAAATCAAGTATGAATCACTACAAAGACAACTCAAAAATTAGTCTAGGTAATCAACAAAATAGCCAAGGTTAGCAACCAAAATTCAAATGGAAATTGTCAACAAGAATCAAGTGAAATCGATACTAAAATGTAAGCAACAATTAACCAAAATCTATGTAACACATATCAAGGACTCTAGTAAAATTCGCAAACAATTAATCGAAGATTAATCCAACATCGAATTTCAACTAGGAAAAATCACAAAGCTAACATTTAATCAACAAATGAAACCACTAAGGAGATTAGTCGATGTTAGCATTAAAATCTAAGTTTTGTCAAAGTAAGGATAAAGTCAATTCAAACTAAGTCATGATCAATTAGTTCAAAATTAATTTCTAATTCTAAAAATCAATTATTGGACAATAAAGCCAAAAATAATTAACGAACTAGTAAGCAAAAAATCAATTAGGAAATGTTTAAGCAAAGAAATCGATTGGTCTAAATCAAATTGAAATTAGTTCCTAAACAAAAGTTAATCGGAATTAATCTACAATTAGTCAACAACTAGTTAGTGTTAGAATTAAATTAAGATCCAAGTTAATTTCTAGCCCGAAACTCAAAAATTAAAACCAATTAGTTCAAATCACCATTAGAATCTAAATCTAAGATTAAGAACTAACCTAAATCTAAAGTTATGAACTAATTCTAATTATCCTAAATCGATTGACCAAGATTAATCGTTAATTTCCTAAAATCTCTAATTCTAATTCTAAAATCAACTAGGATTAATCTAGTTTAGAAAACAATTAATCAATAACTCGATTAACAAAGCAATTAAGCCAAAAATTCAATTAGTCAAAAAAATCATTATCCAAAATCTAAACTTAATTAGTCAAAATCAAACTAATTAACAAACCTAAAGTCTAAAACAACAAAAAGAAAATTAATTAAGAAGAAAACCTTGGCGGGGGTGCAGCAGTTATCCTGCAAGTGTGAATAGAAATTACATGGGCCCAATCCGGTTCGGCCTGGATGGAAACAGGGTTTTAATACTCGAAAGAACCCTAATGGTTCTTCAGCCATCCTCCTCCATTCTAACGTCACCGCCGTTCAATGGCTGTTCTTGTTTCTCCCTCTCCTTCAACGCCTTCTCTCCTTTCAAACGGCGCCGGAGAACAAGAACAACGACGTCGTATCGTCTCTGTCTCTTCTCTATTCTTCGAACTCCTCTCTTCCGTTTCCAATCAACATTCTCTGCTATTCCCCAAGCTTACAAACGCGATGCGCTGCGGGGAACATTTCTCCACCGTAATCTCAAGAAGCGAAATGCCTCGGAACTTTGAACGAACTCCAAAACCAACTCAGCCACATATTTCGTATCCGAAGCCACAGTGATCACGTCGTGAGATCAAATTTCAGAGTGAAGTTACCGTGTTCGCGACGAAGACGATGTTGCTGCAGCAATTCAGGTATGGTACTCAAGCTCTATTCTTGCTTTTGATATGCGTTCTGCTCTCGAATTCCTTCTCCGTCAATTTCTTGCGATGCTTCGGTTGCCGTTTGGAATCTTGTTGATTATTCTGAAAATTTTTGTAGGTTTGTGAATTGGGGGAAGATGAGTGGAGCACGTCCAAAATTGCTGAAGGATTTGTGGAAACAGAAGTTTGATGATTGTTACAGGATTTTTTGCGGATTGATAGAGATATGAAGAAGAGTAACTGGAGGAATTGAGGAGAGATATGGAGATGATTCAGAAACGAAAGAAGAAAGATTGCAGAAGGTGAAGGTGATTGAAGATTCAGAGAGTGTCAGATTCAAGAAGAGTGAAGAATGGTTATTGAGTTTCTGTCAGCCTTTTTTGTTAGAGTGAATTTTTTTTGGAATTTCTGTAGAGATTGGTTTTGGTTAGAGGAGGGAAAGTTGAGAAGCTTTTCTGAGCATTTTCTGTTAGGAGTTAGTTAGGTGAGTCGTAACTGTTTTTTGAAGTTGGTTAGGACTGTAGGGGAGTAGAATCTGTTAGAAGTGGTTCTGTTAGTTGTTTTTGGAGTAGGCTTTTGTGAATTTCTGTTAGTCTATTAATTAGGAATTTTCAGTGAATTTGTACTGGTGTGTGATTTCTGGTATCAACTTTTGTGAATTTGGATTGAATTTTCTGTTGAGGTTTTTTATTGAAATGAAAATAAAATTCTGTTATGGACTACTATGTGAATCCTGAGTTCTGCCGCAATGTGAAATGGCTGCTGCATTTTTTCACTTTCTATTAATGCTTGTTTCATTGCTGTTATGAGTTAGTTTGCTGCTATGAAGTTGTTAGAGGTTTTGCCTTGCGGATAAAAACTTTTCCCCATTATCTCTGCCAATAGAATATGAAATAGGGGCACGGGGAGTCCTTTTTCTAACAGCACGAGGTCTGATTGCAGAAAGCCTCTTCTTCACAATGACAGGCAACCATAACAAAATATGGCTGAGAATGATCTGAAAAGTGTTCATCTATTGCTATCAGTCCAACCACATAAGCAGTGCCCTCTGGAAGAGATAAGTATGCCCTGTTCGGAAAGAATAATTTTATATAGCCAACCTGATGCATCTTAGGCAAAAATATTAAATTGATGAAGAAAACATATGTATCAGCGGTCTAGGGTAATAAAACAAATCAACCAAAGATTTTCTCCTTGGGCTGCTATTTATTTTTTTCTGCTATTGAACTTCTATTTTCCCTGCGCTCTGTATTTACTTTCCCACCTGCTATGTACTTTTTGAAACTGTAACATCATAAGCAGCAGTACTTGATTTACATTTATTCATGATTGCCTTTAAAAGAGTAGTTGTACTTGATCCCTCCAACCCAACTAGTCGTACTCTACGAGTTCTCAAATGAACCTCTTGGACACAGCTGTGAAATCACTGGTGCAAGGGATTAAAAAGCCATTTAACTCTCTGGACGGATATATGTATCCTTGTCAACAGATGCTGAGCTACCCGCAGAGCTACCAAATGTTTTGATCCCATTTCCTGAAGATGGGGTATTTTGAACAAGACTCGGGCATAAAATAAATATGCCACCAGAAAGAGAGATTTCATGCAAACCATTAACAGATCGCAATAACAAACCTTGAAGTACAATGTTTTAATGGTTGTTTCCAATTGGGTTCTGGTATTCAAAAACAGAAGGCATGATTCCAGATAAATCGACAAGGACATCCACCGAATTGAATCTGCAGGTCCCATCAATAAAAAATGGGAATATGTCATTTGTCTGTAAGCCACCAGGTCTAATTGCTCCATTGCTATCAGGTACTACAAAAAATGCATCCCATTTTATAATGTCAAGATGTGTGCAATCAACATCTTCAAAGATTTTAAACAGATAAGAAACCATAGAAGAAAAATTTGCAATTGCCTCATAGATCATATACACCTCATCCAAAAATGGCAAAACAGTGAGTCCTCCAGCAAATATATTCATAGCAGTTGGAAAAGGCGGACATTTTTGTGTGCTCAAGGAATAACTATAATCCCTTGTGCATAACATCTGAACGGTGATTGACTTCAGTATTGAAAGTTGAATCTGATGGTCATTTGTTGAATTCTCAAAAAAACAGCATTTAAGCCATGAGATGAAGGTAAAAACCAATTGAGATCTTTCCTACGGATGCACACTTATCATTGTTGGGTTTTGGGAAGAATACACTCATGACGAATAATCTTCTCAGATAAACCCTTGAAAGCCACATAATCAGGGAACTAAACCCTAATCCTGTGATAGTGAGCACCAAAGAATAACGCTCCTAATGATTGAAATATACAGGCTCAAAGGATCCACCAGATGAACATAAGCAATGAGACCAACTCTAATCACGATCTTTGTATCCACTTGAGGCACAACTTGTATGAAAATGAAAGCCTTGACTTACACCAATGAAACCTCTGATCCACTTGAATGGAGATGACGACCTCATAGCAATAGAGAATCCCTAGCCTGCACAATACTTTGATCCCATGCCTTGAGAAGACCAATGATGCCAGTGTAATGTTCATGACCTAAATGCATATGAAAGGTGAAGCATAAGCCACTTATTGAGTATAAATAAGAGGGCAAATTTTGAGGTGTTACAGTGACGCTTGTGATGACCTCGTTGGCTATGTTTACGGTGATGAGTTATGAGAATGAGAGATGATAACCTAAACGAAAGTGGCGAGATAGAGTCGTACAACAAAAGAGCCTAGAGAATATTAAAAAAATTTGAAATAATTTAGGTTTAATATTTTATATTCAATTTGAAATTATGTTTTTTTTTGTATAATTCACCATGTGAATTAATAAATTAGATTTTTTTTAATACTAAAGTAACTTAAGGAAAGGAATAAAGACGACTTACAGATTAGGTAGAAAATTAGGATATATAGAAGTAATGGAATTGTTTAACTTCTACTAACTCTTTTGTACTAAGTGGTGTGTTCTTGCCTAAAGAAAAATGTTAAAAGCTAGAACAATTAAGCCATTGACTCATACTCTAGAAATCAACCATAGGAATCTAACACGAAAATGCACCTCTGTACATAACTTATTCTCTTTATAGTTACAAGCATTTTGAATATTTATTGAAAATTGATAGCTAGAGTTGCAGACGAACTTAAAATTACCTGAGACTACTAGCAAGCTCTTCAGCCCCTTTCAAGATGATTTTCATTGAAAAATTTATATGATTAACTCCATGATGTTATACGATTGAAACTCAGAGTCGTATTTCTTGAAATTACAACAATCTGACCATTTTCCATGTACCTGCCCATACTAGTGCTATTGAATAAAAAATAAGAAAACAACAAATTCAATTTTTGATTTGTGTGAAGAGAAATTGAATGTGTGACACCGTGAACAGTTGTTAAAAGAGTGGTGAAGATGCAGTTGAGTCAAGGGAAGAGAATTGTAGGTGACACTTGTGATGATGTCGTTGGCTATGTTTACGGTGGTGAGTTGTAAGAATGAGAGATGAGAACGCAAACGAAAGTGGCGAGATAGAGTCTTACAAGAAATGAGTTTAGAGAATATTAAAAATATTAGAAATAATTTAGGTTTAATATTGTATATTCAATTTGAAATTATGTTTTTTTAGTATCAATAAATTAGATTTTTTTTGTTTTTCACTCTTATGTAACCTTAACACTATAGTGAAAATGAGAAAAGAGATATTAAATGTGTGACATCGTGAACAAATAAGTTGTTAAAAGAGTTGTGACAATGGAGTTGAGTTGAGGGAAGAGAATTGTAGGTGACACTTGTGAAGAAGTCGTTGGCTATGTTTACGGTGGCGAGTTGTGAGAATGAGAGATGAGAGCGCAAACGATAGTGGCAAAATGGAGTCGTACAAGAAATGAGATTAGGGAATTTTAAAAAAATTAGAAATAATTTAGGTTTAATATTGTATATTCAATTTGAAATTATTATTATTTAATTCATCATGTGAATTATAAATTAGATTTTTTTAATACTGAAGCAACTTAAGGAAATGAATAAAGATGACTTACAGATTAGGTAGAAAATTAGGATATGTAGAAGTAATGGAATTGTTTAACTTCTACTAACTCTTATGTACTAAGTGGTGTGTACTTGAGAAAAGAAAAATATTTAAAAATAGAATAATTAAGCCATTAACTCATACCCTAAAAATCAACCATAGGAATCTAACATGAAAATGCACCTTTGTACATAACTTATTCTCTTTATAGTTACAAATTTTTTGAATATTTATTGAAAATTGATAACTAGAGTTGCAGACGAACTTAAAATTACGTGTTACTACTAACAAGCTCTTCAGCCCCTTTTAAGATGATTATCATTCAAAAATTGATATGATTAACTCAATGATGTCATGCGATTGAAACTCAGAGTCGTATTTCTTGAAATTACAACAATCTGACCATTATCCATGTACCTGCCCATACCAAAACTATTGAATAAAAAATAAGAAAAGAACAAATTAAATTTTTGAATTGTGTGAAGAGAACAAAAAACCTAAATGCCGTATCATAAAAACCCAAAAAACCGTGGTAAGGGAAAAAGATACGATAAATTGAATATTCATGAAAGATATGGTAGTGGAGAAGTTGAAGAATTTGAACAAAGATGTAACCTTAACACCAGAGTGAAAATGAGAAAAGAAATATTTAATGTGTGACACCGTGAACAGTTGTTAAAAGAGTGGTGAAGATGCAGTTGAGTCGAGGGAAGATAATTGTAGATGACAACTGTGATGACGTCGTTGGCTATGTTTACGGTGGTGAGTTGTGAGAATGAGAGATGAGAACGCAAACGAAAGTGCCGAGATAGAGTCGTACAAGAAATGAGTTTAGAGAATATTAAAAAAATTAGATATAATTTAGGTTTAATATTATATATTCAATTTGAAATTATGTTTTTTTTAGAATTAATAAATTAGATTTTTTTACTTTTCACTCTTATGTAACCTTAACACCAGAGTGAAAAAGAGAAAAGAGATATTAAATGTGTGACACCGTGAACAAATAAGTTGTTAAAAGAGTGGTGACGATGAAGTTGAGTTGAGGGAAGAGAATTGTAGGTGACACCTGTGAAGACGTTATTGGCTATGTTTACGGTGGTGAGTTGTGAGAATGAGAGATGAGAGCGCAAACGAAAGTGGCGAAATGGAGTCGTACAAGAAAATGAGTTTAGGGAATATTAAAAAAATTAGAAATAATTTAGGTTTAATATTGTATATTCAATTTGAAATTTATTTTTTAATTCATATTGTGAGTTAATAAATTAGATTTTTTTTAATATTTAAGTAACTTAAGGAAAGGAATAAAGGTGACTTTAGATTACGTAGAAAATTAGGATATGTAGAAGTAATGGAATTGTTTAACTTCTACAAACTCTTATGTACTAAGTGGCGTGTACTTGACAAAAGAAAAATGTTAGTAAATTAGGATAATTAAGCCATTAACTCATTGTAGCGAGCAATTTTCGTCGGTGACGCGACCACCTTATTGCTGGTTCTTCTCCTCACCGCAATGAGGAGGAAACAGGTGCTACTTTCTGATTTCTTATTTATCCCATGAAGCTGAAAGGGAAAGGGAAGTTATCTAAAACTAACATTGCACGCAAATGTTTAACTGAACAAATGCTTAAAAGAGATTGGGGGGTCCGGAGTCAGATTATACAATGGGTAGTTGTCAATTACCCATCCTATATGTGGTTATCCACAGGATATTAGCTTTAGGTTTCGCTTTGTAATTGATAGTGTTTCTCTGTTAATGGGTTTGAGAAAGTTTCTTGGGAAGTTTGAGTGAGTGAGTGAGTTTATGTTGATGTTCGGGTTTTCCCGATGTTTTTGGTAAGGTACTAGACCTAAGTTTTGGTGTGAAGGTACTAGACCTAGAGTTTTTGAAAAGTATGCTCGCTAAGATTTCGCAATCTTATGCCTACGTATTCCCGTTTAAACGAAACAGGGAAACCAGAGTAATCGTAGTTCCTCCTATTCTAAGGGAGGAAAGAGATGTTTGGTGTCTTGTTCAAAACCCAAGATTGAAGCTAAAAGGTTTTGTTTGAGAGAGAGTTTGTCATCTCTAAAGCGGGATTGTTGATTTTTGTGTGCCTGGATCAAAGCACAAAGTTGATGCTAAAAGGTTAATTGACTCGGTTAGGGAAGTCTTTATCCAAAGTCTGGATAAGACTGACTCAACAAGAGAGTGTATATATTGGTGTCTTGTACAAGGCCCAATATTGAGGCAAAAAAGAGACGGACTCTTTGGGGATATCGTTATACAAAGCCTAAGAGGAGGCTAAAAGTTTGACTTTTCTGGGGAAAATGTTATATCTGTCTTGTACAAAGCCCAAGATTGAGGCTAAACGGGATTTTGACTCCGTCGGGAAGGTTTGTATGTGTCTTGTATAAAGCCCAAGATTGAGGCTGAAACGGGTTCGACTCTGACTGGAGAGTATTATCTGTCATGTATAACGCCCAAGATTGAGACGGTTTGACTTTCCTTGGGGAAAATCATTCCTCAAAGCCTAAAGGAAGGCTGGGAGGAAATGACTCTTTCTTAGGGAAGATATCTGTCCCAAGCTCAAGAGAGGAAGATTTATGTCTTGTACAAAGCCCAAGATTTGAGGCTAAAAGGCTGACTCAACAAGAGAGTATTTTTATTTGTCTTGTACAAAGCCCGAGACTGAGGCTAAAAAGGTCGACTCAACAAGAGAGTCTTTTTATCTGTCTTGTACAAAGCCTAAGACTGAGGCTAAAAAGGTCGACTCAACAAGAGATTCTTTTTATCTGTCTTGTACAAAGCCCAAGACTGAGGCTAAAAAGGTTAACTCAACAAGAGAGTCTGAAAAGGTGATTGACTCAACAAGAGAGTCTACAGAGGTGACTGACCCAACAAGAGAGTCTGAAAGTTGACTGACTCAACAAGAGAGTCTGAAAAGGTTAGCTCCGCTGGGGAGAAGCGTTTGTACAAGGCCCAAGAGGAGGTTGACTTCGCTGAGGAAAGATCATTATATAAAACCTAAGAGGAGGCTATCTTTCTGCTAGGGACTATTGAGATCCCTAGACAGGTCTAAGTGAGGAATCAACTCTTGCTGAGGATTACAACAGAGTTGAGATATCAGATACCTTGAGGTTCTGATACTGGTGCTAAACTGACCCTGGTTGGGGAACTCTCATGAGAGAGCCTGGGTTTCTGCTAGAGATAGATCTAGAGTGACCGGGGTTTCTTCCTATGTTTGTAAGGAACTTGACAATGTCTTTGAGACTCAAGGGTATTAGACTGTCCAAGTCTACTGGAAGAGTTTTATCTTTTGTATGATGCCCAAGAGGAGGCACGGGCATTAAGGGATGAGAATCAACCCTAAAATGGTCGGAGTTTTTGACACTAGAAAGACTGCTCTAGCAAAGGATGACTAAGTTCTGTTTATACCTTTAAGAGGTCGTCAGGGTCCTTGTATTAAGCCCAAGAGAAGGCATGAGAACTTCTAAGAAGCCGGAGGGTCCTTGTATAAAGCCCAAGAGGAGGCAGGGATGCTTTTAGGAAGCCTGTGGGTCCCAAACCGAGAGAAGTTCAAGAAATGCAATTCACCGAGAAGAGATCATTTCATGAAAGTTCGAGGTTTGAAGAAAATCAAGAGATACCATTCACCGAGAATAGATCACCTCCGGGGAGTAGAGTTCCTTTGACAATTTGGGAAGACTGTATCTGGTAATCCTATGGGGATCTAGTTTTGTTTGTATTTCAGGAGTGACCTATAGGGCTTTACCTAGTTCTAAACCTAGTTGCCGGGGAAAACTCTGAATAACTATACTAGTATATAAACAATGGATATATGACAAGTATTTTAAAAGGATATGAAAGAAGACTAACCATGCGCAGCTTCCCACAATACAGTTATATATATATATATATATATATATATATATTCGACATGTATTTAAAAGAATGAAAGAAGACTAACCATGCGCCGCTTCCCACAATACACTAATATATATAAAAGCAGGTAAAAGAAAGCAAATAAAACTTACAGGTGAGCAAGCTTCCATGCTGTATTGTTAGTTGTTCAGAGAAATTAAAGAAAGTTTGGAACAATATATATTTGAATCTTATTGCGGTGAAAATCAGATAACAAGATATTAATTAACTTGCATTATTTTCTTTTACAACCGACTTTGATTTATCCAAAGGAAAGGTTCAAGATCGTTAGAAAAACCTAAAGGGGGAGATCTAAGGTTCGGGGGTTGGTTATACAAAGGGAAGGTATTAGCACCCTAAGTATTTGTAGTACTCTACAGGAACCTCTTGTTTAGTTTGTGTTATATTATGTTTGCTTGCTAAAAGAAAACTGTACTGAGGTGAAGACCTAAAGATATGTACATTAAGTTTGCTCGCCAAGACGTCGCATCTTGTGCCTACGTATCTGACTAAAGAATCAGAGCAACCGTAGTTCACCTAACTAAGGGTGAAAGAAGAGGAACCATTGACTATGGCCAACGTTCCAAAGGGAATTAGCATAAGCTTACGTAGAGTCCACGATAACTCTCTAAGTCTACGTTATGAAGGGAGGAAGTGAATTCTCATGATAGTGAGAACCACACAGAGTTCATGATAACTCTGTAAGTCTGAGTAAAAGGTAAAGTGAGTTCTCGTGATAGAGAATCACATAGAGTTCTCGATAACTCTATCCTATTACTAAACTATGAGGGAAACGGCTCTTATGAGGCCAAGGTGAAATGGGAATGGATTGTGACTTAGGAGTCAAAGTGAAAAGACTTTCCTTTGGAAGGAGGGTCAAGTGTGAACAATCATGAATATGATATAAACAGTGTGAATATGAACAAAGATATAATCCAGATAATATGAACAGGATATGAACATTATATGATCAAGATAGAATGAACAAGATATGAACATGGTATATACAGTGACATCAAAGTCAAGTGATAATAAATCAAAGACCGATAGTATCCACATAGTATCATGTTAACATGCTAAAAAACAATGTCAGGCAAACATATATACATGCAGACATAAAAATGCATCAATGTAAATGAGCAAGAGATAGAAAGATCTGACCAGAATAGTGCATAAACACTTCCCACTGATGGGCAACTGACCAGCCAAGCAAGATCCGAAGACCAGAATACCAACTCCAAGAGCATAGGGTAAAAGTCCTAAATCTAAGTCCTCAGTCCAAAACACAATAGTAACCACAGTCCGGTCAATTGAGTTTTTTTAGGGTTTCGATATTTATTAGTGTATTTTAAATGAACAAATAAAATGAACAATATACACAAGATATAAATATGAACAATGATAATATTAACAAGGATAATAATCGACGTAAAGAATAAATCAAGATATATATATATATATATATATATTGACTGAAAGTAAATTTAGTGATTGTTGATTAATTTATTGGATCGATGAGTCGGGTCTAATGTAGTGCTGATCCGTCGTAGTACGGCCTATGAGGAAGACCATACTATAGAAGGATGCACCATTTGATTTTTGTGTTAAGACACGATAGAGAAATGATTTAGAAGATCATTCTCCGATGAAATCGTGCTACACGAAAAGAAAAGGTGGAGACCTCGTCTTGAGTCACAAACTCTCGTTGATTAGTCGAAGGTAACCTATCACGATCTCAAAGTATAGAAAGAGATCTCAATGACCACTCACTACAGATTTGAAATAATGAAGGTTCGTCGCTTCGCTAACAACGTTCGTGAATAGAAAGACTTCATCGGTCAAAAATGAAAATGATGATATAAGAAAATACAGAATGAAGTAGGAATAAAGTCAGTCTTGTCTTAATCATGATTTAATCGAGAAATCGATAATCTATGATATTCGACTTTCATCGACCGATAAAATAATGAAGGTGGCCTCATACATATCACGACTTTTAGTAATTTGATAAATCGACTAAGTCGTGATTTCTGTAATATCATCGGCCCAAAATAAAAGAAACGGGCTCGAAATGAAAATAAAATCGGTCTCATCTAAATAAGGATTTAGATCGATAAATCGAATACCTTTTTAATTAGATTTTCATTGACCGATAAAAATAAATTGAAAAATGACCTCATATGAATCATGATATTTGTGCCTTGAATAAATCAACAAAATCAATAAGTTTTTTTATGTCATAGGCCCAAAAATAAAAAAAGATTAAAAATGAAAAAGAGAAAATCAAAATAGTAATGAAATAAAATAGTTAAATCAAATGTTATTTATCAAAAAAAACTTCTAAAACAAAATACTAGAAACCTTTTTAATAAAAATAGAACCAATAAAAATAGAACCAATAAAAATACAAAAAAGGAGATATGGGATGCAATAGACTCATGAGAGGGGTGCGCTGGAAAGTTCAAGGGTGTATGGATAGAGGTGTGGACTCACTTGGGCCTACAAGGCCCATCGTCCAACAAGCGTGAAACGGTATGGGAAATGAGGGGGTGCTAGAAACAGACGGTTGGTGATCTTTTGGGGTGGTGTGTACCAAATGGGCTCTAAAGCCCAAACTCAATTATGAGCACATTTCTTAAAAAACAAAAGTCAGACTATTAAACACCATCGTTGTTTTCCATTAATTGAAAAAACAAATTTGAAAGGACGCTTGCTCAGAAGAAAAACAACATATCCTTCATCATCGCAAAGCACTTCAACAAAACAAAAGGGGTGTTCGACGGTTCATAGGAATTTCTCAGAATCTGGTTGGATTCATCATCGCGAACGAGCCAAGGGCAGACGCAAAACCCGTCACGAGATTCAACGTCTTCGTCCGTTTGAACACCCTTCTCCGCGACTCAAACGGTTATCGGCTTCAAATTGACTTATCCAGGTTTGTGTTCAATCGATTTGTCTCAAACTCTCTTCTTCTCATGATTCTGGGTCCTGATTTTGAAGTGGGTTGTGCTACTGGGTGGTTTGAGAAATATGATGGGTTAGGGTTGTTGTTAAGCGTAGAAAAAGGTTGGTGGGGTTCCAATGGAGTATGGTGTGTCGTTCGTAACGGATGGAGCAGTTACACGGTGGCTGGCCGGAGTTGTTGTGAGGAAGCGAAAGTATTGTTGTTGTTGTTGTACGAAATACAACGGTGAGGTTTGAGTGGTTTCCGATGTGTGTTACGGCTGGGAAATGGTTTTGGTTCAAAGAATGGTGGTCGCGTTGAAGGTTATTGGTTGTGGAACACAGGATGTTGTCACCGGCGGTTGGTTGGTTAGTGACGATTGGTTTCTGTTTAGTGTTGTTGTGGCTGAGCGTGTGCAGCGAGCAAAAAAAGTTGTTCAGTGGTTCATGGCGTAAGGTTTGTGAAATTGCTGAAGAAGATTGAAAAGGATGAGGTTCTGTTTCAGAGTTGGAGGAATAAAAGGATGGAGATTGTTGCTAGCTTTTGAGTTGTTTGAAGGGATTTTTATGTTGTTATTGCAGGGATGTTTTTGAAGTGAAGATGGGAGAGAGGAAAATGGTTTCTGAGCGTTACCGTAAGAAGAGATTTTGGCGATTGAAGTGGAGTTTGTGAGATAACAGGTTTTTTTTTAGGTGCTGAAGTGTGTTAAAAATTTCTTCCCTCCCCCCTTTCTGTCTCAGAACTCTTCCTTTTAAACCAAATGCCAACTTGTTCAAGAAGTTTTGCAAGTACTAATCTTTTGTCTTGATCTTATGATATGTTGCTCTCAATGGCAGGTATGCAGGATGTATAGGCTTTTGTGTAGAGTGGCTTTGATGAAGGTTGTAACAGGGTAGTGTAGCAGTTCGAATCACTTTGTACGACCTGTAGGGAAATATCACGTCTTGTTGCTCGAGGCTGCTTTGTGGCAGTTGTAGCAGAAAAATCCCAGATTTTGTGGGATATGGATTGGTTGCTTAAGCAGTTTACAAATTAATATTAATAAAAAACAAGCATAATAATAATAATAATAAAAAATAAATAAAAAGAATAGTAGTAATAATAATAAGTAATAAATAATAATAATAATAGAATAATTATAAAAATGATAATAATAATAATAATAAAAATGACAGTAATAACAAAATGATAATAATAATAGAAAAAATAATAATAATAAGAGAAAAAATAAAATAATAATAAGATTAAATAAAAAAATAAAAAAAATGATATGATAAAATAATAATAATAATAATAATAATAATAATAATGAAATGAAAAAAGAACAGTAGTAATAATAATAATAATAATAATGAAGTAAAAAAAATAGCAATGATAATAATAATAATAATAATAATAATAATAATAATAATAATAATAATAATAATAATAATAATAATAATGAAATAAAAAAAAAAGTAGTAATAATACTAATAAAATACTCATAATAAGATTAATGATAACAATGGTAAAATAAGAAATGATAAACAATGATAATAAAAATAGTGATAATAATGATAAATAATAATAGACAATAAATAGCCAAATAAAAATAATAATAGCAAAGTAATAAATATTGATTAAATAATAAAAATAATGAAACAAAATGACAAGAATAATAATGATAAAAAATATAAGAAATATAAAAATGAGAAATGAGAAATGAATTTAAAATTAATCTAATAATTTAAGAGTAATGAAAGAGAAAATTCTAAAACTCAAAAAACAATAAAAAAACAAATAAAGGAAAAGATGACAAAAATTGAATAAGATGCACGACTATGATTAACAGACTACATGACTGCAAATGCTAAGACAAATGACCTAAACATGATATGACAATGATTAGAGGATCTGAGGGTAAAATTTGGGGTACCACAGTAGCCCCTATTTAAATAGCTTCACCAGATGGCACGAGGAATGGAAATCCTCGAGAGATCAAGGTGAAAGGTATTTAAATATAGCAAACCGAAAATTTTGCCCTTAGATGGAATGCAAATGCTAAGGACAAACAAACAGACATGCAAATGCTGACATGCCATGAATTTTTAGTATGATGATGTGATGTCATGATAGTGCAAAAATGCAGACAAACAGGACACCAAAGGTAAAGATCGAACAACCATAGGTGAGCAACACTGGGGAAAGATGAAAGGTTAGTATCCACGAGGAAGACTCACTGGGGTACAGGCTAACCAACAAAAGAGACTCAACTGGGGAGACTCCAAGGAAACACTAGGGATAGAAAAGATAAAAAACGAGGGAAACCCTATAGGTCCTTACTAGAGATAGGAGTCAGAGAGTTGTTCTCCACTGGGGAAAGATCCAGGGAGATGGACGACAAGTTCATATGTGACCGGACGACACTGGGGAAATGAAAACACGTTCTTACTGGGCATGAAACCAGAAAGAAGACATGATCTCCATTGGGGATCAGTCTGAAATAAAAGGGTAGACATCCTACAAAGATTTTTTGGGGATTTCTTATACTGAAGAGTTCAAACGGGATCTTCAAGAAAAGCCAGAAAAGACAGATACAAACTCTGCGTGTGCCAAATGATGATTAATCACAAGGACTTTCAAAGAGATATCGATAATGACTGAACTTCTGCTGGGAACCAGATTAAAGTGCCAACAAGGATTGGACTCAGAAGTGATATCTCAACATACTCCAATTTGATTTGAACCAGATACCAATTTAAATTGGTGGAGGTACCAGTATGGGCTGGGTTTTGAAAAGGGTTCAAACAACGGGTTCACGATAACCTGAAGTTTAGACAATGTTTGACTCGATTCAAACAAAGAATGGTCCATAATAACCGGAAAGTTAGGTTCAGGTTTGACTCGATTCAAACAAGAACGTTTTAAAGCAACGGACTGAAATTAAGGTAATGTTTGACTCGATTCAAACAAAGACGATTTAAACAAAAGACTCAAAGATGGTCAGTGTTTGACTCGATTCAAACAAAGACTCGGTTCAGGTTTGACTCGATTCAAACAAGAACGGTTTAAACAAAAGACTTTGAGATGGTCAGTGTTTAACTCGATTTAAACAAAGACTCGGTTCAGGTTCGACCCGATTCGAACAAGAACGGTTTTAGACAACAGACTCACGAGATGGTCAGTGTTTGACTCAATTCAAACAAAGACTCGGTTCAGGTTTGACTCGATTCAAACAAGAACGGTTTAAATAAAAGAATCAGAGATGGTCAGTGTTTGACTCGATTCAAACAAAGACTCGGTTCAGGTTTGACTCGATTCAAACAAGAACGGTTTAAACAAAAGAATCTGAGATGGTCAGTGTTTGACTCGATTCAAACAAAGACTCGGTTCAGGTTCGACTCGATTCGAACAAGAACGGTTTAAACAAAAGGCTCAGAGATGGTCAGTGTTTGACTCGATTCAAACAAAGACTCGGTTCAGGTTTGACTCGATTCAAACAAGAACGGTTTAAACAAAAGACTCAGAGATGGTCAGTGTTTGACTCGATTCAAACAAAGACTCGGTTCAGGTTTGACTCGATTCGAACAAGAACGGTTTAAACAAAAGACTCAGAGATGGTTAGTGTTTGACTCGATTCAAACAAAGACTCGGTTCAGGTTTGACTCGATTCAAATAAGAACGGTGCCAATGATGATTGGACTTTAGGTTCAAATGAGACCTGAAAAAGAAAAGGTGCCAGTGATGACTAGACTTTAGGTTCTTATGAGACCTGAAAAAGAAAAGGTGTCAGTGATGACTGGACTTTAGGTTCTTGTGAGACCTGAAAAAGAAAAGATGCCAGTGATGACTGGACTTTAGGTTCTTATGAGACCTGAAAAAGAAAAGATGCCAGTGATGACTGGACTTTAGGTTCTTATAAGACCTGAAAAAGAAAAGATGCCAGTGATGACTGGACTTTAGGTTTTTATGAGACCTGAAAAAGAAAAGATGCCAGTGATGACTGGACTTTAGGTTCTTATGAGACCTGAAAAAGAAAAGGTGCCAGTGATGACTGGAATTTAGGTTCTTATGAGACCTGAAAAAGAAAAGGATGTCAGTGATGACTGGACTTTAGGTTCTTATGAGACCTGAAAAAGAAAAGGTGCCAGTGATGACTGGACTTTAGGTTCTTATGAGACCTGAAAAAGAAAAGATGCCAGTGATTACTGGACTTTAGGTATCCAAATGAGGTGATTGAGTATCAGCTAGATTGGTACCAGGGTTTAGAGCTGTCAAAACGGGCTACCCGGCCCTAAACGGGCCGGCCCTGGCGGGCCTCGGGCTTTTCCGGCCCGGGCTCAAAAAGCCCATTTTGAATACGGGCTCCTTTTTTACTACCCAGGCCCAGCCCTGTCTGGGCTGCGGGCTACCCAGCCCTAAACGGGCCCATTTTAAAAAAAAAATTAAAAAATTCATTTTTTAAGTAATATATAATGTAATAGAAATTAATACTCATTTTAATATATAATGTTATAGAAATTAATACTCATTTTAATGATCTTAATGTAATATATTCATTTTAGAATACTGTAATGTAATATAATGTAATAGAAATTAATGTTCTGGTAGTCACTGAAGTGTGTGTGGACCGAACCAAAGAAGCACTAACACATTGTATCCAAATGTTTCTTGGGCCAAATTTATTTTTTAGGTCCAATTATATATATTTATCAATTTATATTATGGGCCAAATAGTTAAATTAATTCTTTTAAAAAAAGTTGTCGGGCTGGCGGGCTACCCATAGCCCATACGGGCCGGCCCATTTTTTATCGGGCTTTTTTGGGCCGGGCTAAAAAAGGCCCGGAATAATATGGGCTCCAAAAATAGGGCCCAAGCCCTAACTTTTTTGGGGCTCGGCGGGCCGGCCCATGGGCTTCGGCCCATTTTGACAGCTCTACCAGGGTTGCATCAATGAAGATTAGACTTCCTGGGGAATACCCATTATGGTTGCAAAGAGGTTGAATAAAACCAGAGATAGATAAGTTTCTCATAAGAGACTGCCACTTATTGCCATGAAAGAACAAGCTTCTCCAAGAGAATGATACTTGTTGTTGGGTATAAATTCCAAAGAGATGTTAATATTACAACACTACCAGAGGAATAATTGTCTTCAATGAGGATCTATAGAATATTCTTCTGCGAGACATAGTGCAAAATAAATGCACGTTCCAGATGGGCTCAGAAACCACACCTGTCAGGGATCAAAGTTCAATCTAGGAACAAGCTAGAAAGAAACGGTCAAACAAGACTCCAATTGAGGAATGAGCTCAAATGGGAATTTATCTTATCCATATGTGGAAAATATGACTGAAACAACCATCATCCACGAGGATTGAACTCTGTGGGAAATTCAGAAAAGATGGGCACTTTATGCCTAGGGCTTACTTTCTATTGGAGTGAATAGACAAACCCAGTCACTTGGGGAGATAAACGCCAAAGTGAACAAAAACAGGTAAGTACCAGAAAGGGATAGCAAAATGCTAAGATGCTATGCATATGAGTGCAAATGTCGTGTTTTATGCTTATGCTGACAAAACAGACAAAAGGGAACGAGACTGGAGATGAAATAAACATATTGACAAGGATACCCAGCAAAACTCATCAGATTGGACCATTACTGGGGATGAACTTGCAAATGAAGTAGCTCTACTTCACGGTTATGACCTTCTCTGGGGAAAGAGTATTCCACTTGGTATAGCATCATGACTTCACCGGGATTGCCATCATGAGCTTTATTTCTTCACTGGAGATAAGAGATCCATTGAGAATTGCCAAGATTAGCTGAAGAGACAACTTTCTGGGGAGCTAGCAGAGACGCCACAAAAGCTGAGTAATTCTGCATGACTCATCTGCCCCAGAGTACATGGTCCGTCAGAAGAATACATCAAGAGGATTTTACAGAAGAATTGGCATACAAGGTGTTTCAATATCTTCAAACTCTTGGAGAGATTTACCGAATCTCGACATAACTGCCCCTGATCGACTGCTTTGCACGATAGAGTCCTTGAACTAGTTGTGCATCTTGATCGAAGCCCAAGATTGAAGCTAAGAGGTTAATTGGGTTCCGCTGGGGAAAATCATTATACAAAGCCTAAGAGGAGGCTGGATTCCACTTAGGGAAATCATTATACAAAGCCTAAGAGGAGGCTAGATTCCACTTGGGGAAATCATTATACAAAGCCTAAGAGGAGGCTATCTGTTGACTGACTGACTCCGCATGGGAGAATCCTTATACAAAGTCTAAGAGGAGGCTGTCTGATAGTTTATACTCATCACAGAGTGTCTTGTACAAAGCCTAGATTAACAGCGTCTGCACAACAAAATCCTTGAGTTAATTATCCAGTTTGGTTGTTGACAACTGCGGAATAAACTTGCCCCTGTCAGCTTGGTTAATCTGTGAAGAAGATGTCCCAGACTAGTTGACCTTTGAGAGATTTGCCGAATCTCGACCTGGTTGCTTCTGATTGACTGGTCTTTGAGGATAAGTTATCAAAAGGATTTTACAGAAGAATTGAAATACTAGATGCTTCAATATCTTCAAACTTTTGAAAGGAATCATAAGTCTTGACAAAGCTGCCCTAGTTCAACTGCATTTGCAATACAAAGTCCTCAGACTGTGGTAGAAACAGCTGGGGAACAAAATTGCCCCTGATGACGGGTCACTGGAGTCCAAACTTGTCATGAGATGATCTCAAGAAGGCTTGCCCCAATATTCTGAACTTTGAAGAGTTCTGCCCCTGACTGACCTTCTTATCAAGTCAAATTCCCTAGCTGACTACATTTGTTGGGATTCTTTTGATATTGAATTGTGTTGCAAACAAGTATTGTTCATTTAAAATTGGCAATTTCAATGCAAAATTCATGCAAGCTTTTGAAAACAAATTTTATTGATGAAACACACACGGTGGAATGATTAAATAATCAAAACAAAGTGGATCTGGTCATTAACAGAATGACAGATGAAGTGGTCAACACACACAATTAGCAAAGATCATTAAGAGCCAGGTTAATCAACCTTGTTGTAGTATGCTTTCGAAACAACCTTACCTCAATTAGGTCTTTTAAGGGTTCTAATGTGGTCTGGTTCACGGTTTTATGAAAGAAAGATAAAGGCTCAAAGTTTGTTTGGTACCCACCCCATCTTCATGATGAACTCCAATCCTAAGCTCAGTTAACTTAAGCTATACATTCAGGTTGCTACAGACTAGGAACGAGCTGATGATCATTGATGATGATTTAGACCCCTTGGATAGTCAGTACTCCCTCGCAGAATTTGGTTAATCTTTGAGACTTTGAGACTTCCCCTTGTCTTTGCTGGTTGAGGTCACGATACCTCTTCTTTTTATTGAGGTCACGATACCTCTCTTTGTTTGCGGTTAGGACCTCCTTTTTGTTTGATTGTTGCTTTTAAACTCCTTTTTTGGTTGTTGTACAAGTTCTTTTGGTATAAGGCAAAGTTCTGGGCTTCCCATCTTTCTTGGCTTTTGCCTTGAAAGGGACTCGGCTCATCCTTTGATTAAGGATTTTTCAGCTATCCTTCCTTATTGTTGCTTGGATGAACAAGTTGTACAACGCTAACTCATTTGATTTGAGAGATCTGACTGGTGTCTTGCATGAAGCGCTTGCGTTCGAATGCGTAACCAAGTTAAACTGAGAACTACCCTGCCCCATGGTTGAGATTTTAAGGGTTTTTTGTATAAAGAAAGAAAACTCCTACTTCTAGGCTCGAAGGGTTAACGAGGGATTATCTTCCTTATTTCTCCAGTGTTTAGGAATTGAAACAATGCCTTACATCCTCGGCAAGGTTTAGTCGAAAGCATACCACAACAATTATGGATAATATGTTCGTCATCCTCCCTAATCTTTGCTTGAACAAAAGGATTGATATGGGAAAAAAAATTGGTCTGTTTTTTGTTTTTTGTCTTTATGAACACAAAAGTAAATGAGTGAAACGAATGGACTTAATCAAAAGATGCACAAACATTTCATTAATCTTGCCAATTTGAAAGTACAACAATGCTTATAAGCAAATATAATTCAAACATGCAAAGAAAATACAACAAAAATGCTAAACAGCCAAATGATTGCCAGCTTTAGGGTATTGAAATTTCCTTCTCAATCTGCCAAGCTGAGATAGTCATCTTCAGAGTTGATTGTCGAGATCCGCTTGAGAATCATCTTCACACATACTCTCAAAAAATTCTTCCACCTCAGAGTCTGATGAACCTGCCTGATTAGGCGAAGGTTTACTGATTTGGACGCCTTGAGGCGTGAATGAGAACATATCAGAGTCAAACAAAGTCTGAACCTGGCTTCTGAGTACCCTAGTCTTCAGCTGAATGCCTCTGTGCCCCAGCATGGTGGTCACAACGGATGAGTCTGAAAAAGACAACTTCAAAAGCTACTTCAAGTCCAATGATGGCTTCAGGAAGCCTCCTGGGTTACAGACAAAGGACGGACAAGACTCAAGGCTGAGAAATGCAAATGCAATGCAAATGAGAATGCAATGCTAATGCAAGCCAAATGGTTTCAAGGAACTCAAAGGCAAGTTTGCAAAATTTTTGAAAGCTGAAGAGTTTTGTTTTGAAAGCCATTATCTCTTTTGATTTTACAAAGAAAAGAACGTCTGAGTTCCTTGAAACCATCAATGGATGCGATGAGATGTATACAATGTACAAAACACAGATATATGCACACGCAAAAGCACACAAGCACAAACATATGTACACTAGTATTCACAGATATACACAAACAAACATATACAGATATTCACAGATCTACACACACAAACAAGAGACGACCTAAGTTTGAAGATCACAGGCATGGAGCCATGGTCTACCCGTCCCAAAAGGTATGTACTATGGGTTTTCATCTGCAGAACAGGGTTCTAAAAAGGTTCCCAGAGTCGACAATCCATCTTTCGGATATTATCGACTTCCCAATTAACTTGGTAATCAATAATATTCTCAAGAGAATCTCGTCTGAGTGTAGTATCGCGTGACAACCATTTCAGAAATAGACTCCCTCATGGTCACCGTACTACATCCTAAAAGGCCAGGTGGGGTTAAAGGTAACTACGGTCCTCAGAATCACGGGCACCTAGGTCGAGAGTAGTAACGTTTTCACGAATAGAATCGTTCAACATGACTAAACTCTCAAGAGGGCCTCAACTGAGTGATGGTGTCTCAAGTTAACTTTTTCAGGAATCGACTCCCTCAAAGCCTCCTTGAATATACCATCGTCCTAACCTAAGTGCGCTTAAAGTAGTACCCTGCACACAGAAAATCCAGTACAGACAGAGATATATACAAATATATACAGATATGCAGATGTCACAGATATATACAAATAAACAAGCAAGACATAAATAACACAAGCAAAAAACAAGGTAGGTTTAACCCTAAAAAATAAGTCTCCCCAGTGAAGTCGCCATTTCTGTTGCGGTGAAAATCGGATAACAAGATATTAATTAACTTGCATCATTTTCTTTTACAACCGACTTTGATTTATCCAAAGGAAAGGTTCAAGATCGTTAGAAAAACCTAAAGGGGGAGATCTAAGGTTCGGGGGTTGGTTATACAAAGGGAAGGTATTAGCACCCTAAGTATCTGTAGTACTCTACAGGAACCTCTTGTTTAGTTTGTGTTATATTATGTTTGCTTGCTAAAAGAAAACTGTACTGAGGTGAAGACCTAAAGATATGTACATTAAGTTTGCTCGCCAAGATGTCGCATCTTGTGCCTACGTATCTGACTAAAGAATCAGAGCAACCGTAGTTCACCTAACTAAGGGTGAAAGAAGAGGAACCATTGACTATGGCCAACGTTCCAAAGGGAATGAGCATAAGCTCACGTAGAGTCCACGATAACTCTCTAAGTCTACGTTATGAAGGGAGGAAGTGAATTCTCATGATAGTGAGAACCACACAGAGTTCATGATAACTTTGTAAGTCTGAGTAAAAGGTAAAGTGAGTTCTCGTGATAGAGAATCACATAGAGTTCTCGATAACTCTATCCTATTACTAAACTATGAGGGAAACGGCTCTTATGAGGCCAAGGTGAAATGGGAATGGATTGTGACTTAGGAGTCAAAGTGAAAAGACTTTCCTTTGGAAGGAGGGTCAAGTGTGAACAATCATGAATATGATATAAACAGTGTGAATATGAACAAAGATATAATCCAGATAATATGAACAGGATATGAACATTATATGATCAAGATAGAATAAACAAGATATGAACATGGTATATACAGTGACATCAAAGTCAAGTGATAATAAATCAAAGACCGATAGTATCCACATAGTATCATGTTAACATGCTAAAAAACAATGTCAGGCAAACATATATACATGCAGACATAAAAATGCATCAATGTAAATGAGCAAGAGATAGAAAGATCTGACCAGAATAGTGCATAAACACTTCCCACTGATGGGCAACTGACCAGCCAAGCAAGATCCGAAGACCAGAATACCAACTCCAAGAGCATAGGGTAAAAGTCCTAAATCTAAGTCCTCAGTCCAAAACACAATAGTAACCACAGTCCGGTCAATTGAGTTTTTTTAGGGTTTCGATATTTATTAGTGTATTTTAAATGAACAAATAAAATGAACAATATACACAAGATATAAATATGAACAATGATAATATTAACAAGGATAATAATCGACGTAAAGAATAAATCAAGATATATATATATATATATATATATATATATATATATATATATATATATATATATATATATATATATATATATATATATATATATATTGACTGAAAGTAAATTTAGTGATTGTTGATTAATTTATTGGATCGATGAGTCGGGTCCAATGTAGTGCTGATCTGTCGTAGTACGGTCTATGAGGAAGACCATACTATAGGAGGATGCACCATTTGATCTTTGTGTTAAGACACGATAGAGAAATGATATAGAAGACCATTCTCCGATGAAATCGTGCTACACGAAAAGAAAAGGTGGAGACCTCGTCTTGAGTCACAAACTCTCGTTGATTATTCGAAGGTAACCTATCATGATCTCAAAGTATAGAAAGAGATCTCAATGATCACTCACTACAGATTTGAAATAATGAAGGTTCGCCGCTTCGCTAACAACGTTCGTGAATAGAAATACTTCATCGGTCAAAAATGAAAATGAAGATATAAGAAAATACAGAATGAAGTAGGAATAAAGTCAGTCTCGTCTTAATCATGATTTAATCGAGAAACCGATAATCTATGATATTCGACTTTCATCGACCGATAAAATAATGAAGGTGGCCTCATACATATCACGACTTTTAGTAATTTGATAAATCGACTAAGTCGTGATTTCTGTAATATCATTGGCCCAAAATAAATGAAACGGGCTCGAAATGAAAATAAAATCGGTCTCATCTAAATAAGGATTTAGATCGATAAATCGAATACCTTTTTAATTAGATTTTCATTGACCGATAAAAATAAATTGAAAAATGGCCTCATATGAATCATGATATTTGTGCCTTGAATAAATCAACAAAATCAAGAAGTTTTTTTATGTCATAGGCCCAAAAATAAAAAAAGATTAAAAATGAAAAAGAGAAAATCAAAATAGTAATGAAATAAAATAGTTAAATCAAATGTTATTTATAAAAAAAAAACTTCTAAAACAAAATACTAGAAACCTTTTTAATAAAAATAGAACCAATAAAAATAGAACCAATAAAAAAACAAAAAAGGAGATATGGGATGCAATAGACTCATGAGAGGGGTGCGCTGGAAAGTTCAAGGGTGTATGGATAGAGGTGTGGACTCACTTGGGCCTACAAGGCCCATCGTCCAACAAGCATGAAACAGTATGGGAAATGAGGGGGTGCTAGATACAGACGGTTGGTGATCTTTTGGGGTGGTGTGTACCAAATGGGCTCTGAAGCCCAAACTCAATTATGAGCACATTTCTTAAAAAACAAAAGTCAGAATATTAAACACCATCGTTATTTTCCATTAATTGAAAAAACAAATTTGAAAGGACGCTTGCTCAGAAGAAAAACAACATATCCTTCATCATCGCAAATCACTTCAACAAAACAAAAGGGGTGTTCGACGGTTCATAGAAATTGCTCAAAATCTCGTTGGATTCATCATCGCGAATGAGCCAAGGGCAGACGCGAAGCCCATCACGAGATTCAACGTCTTCTTCCGTTTGAACACCCTTCTCCGCGACTCAAACGGTTATCGGCTCCAAATTGACTTTTCCAGGTTTGTGTTCAATCGATTTGTCTCAAACTCTCTTCTTCTCATGATTCTGGGTCTTGATTTTGAAGTGGGTTGTGCTACTGGGTGGTTTGAGAAATATGACGGGTTAGGTTTGTTGTTAAGCGCAGAAAAAGGTTAGTGGGGTTCCAATGGAGTATAGTGTGTCGTTTGTAACGGATGGAGCAGTTACACGGTGGCTGGCCGGAGTTGTTGCGAGGAAGCGAAAGTGTTGTTGTTGTTGTTGTACGAAATACAACGGTGAGGTTTGAGTGGTTTCCGAAATGTGTTATGGCTGGGAAATGGTTTTGGTTCAAAGAATGGTGGTCGCGTTGAAGGTTATTGGTTGTGGAACACATGATGTTGTCACCGGCGGTTGGTTGGTTAGTGATGATTGGTTTCTGTTTAGCGTTGTTGTGGCTGAGCGTGTGCAGTGAGCAAAAAAAGTTGTTCAGTGGTTCATGGCGTAAGGTTTGTGAAATTGCTGAAGAAGATTGAAAAGGATGAGGTTCTGTTTCAGAGTTGGAGGAATAAAAGGATGGAGATTGTTGCTGGCTTTTGAGTTGTTTGAAGGGATTTTTATGTTGTTATTGCAGGGATGTTTTTGAAGTGAAGATGGGAGAGAGGAAAATGGTTTCTGAGTGTTACCGTAAGAAGAGATTTTGGCGATTGAAGTGGCGTTTGTGAGATAGCAGGTTTTTTTTTAGGTGCTGAAGTGTGTTAAAACTTTCTTCCCTCCCCCCTTTCTGTCTCAGAACTCTTCCTTTTAAACCAAATGCCAACTTGTTCAAGAAGTTTTGCAAGTACTAATTGATAGGTCCTGGATTGGCTGGAATTTTGGTAAAACAAAGGTTATTCAATGTTGATGTCAAGGTGCTGATGTTGTAACATTGAAGTCTTAACACTGGGCTGTGTTAAGTAGTTAAGTGCTGAAGTTGGATGTCTGATGTCACACAGGTGATGTTGTAACATCAGACCTGCAGAATTAATAACAACAGCAGGTTGTTAGGGCACGCGTATTAGCTGGAATTGTGGAGAGTGGTTGACTCATTGGATGAGAATATCTTGGGATAGATATTTTCTGTTACATGGGAGATTTGATTGCAGGTCTATTGGAGAATTAAAAGGTTGAAGATTTAAAAAGATTTTGGGGATAAAATCTGTTTTGAAGATTCAGTTTTAATTAACAAATCTGATCAAATATTGTGACAAGTCCAAGCCCAATTCAAGGAGCTATATAAAGCGCACAAGACCAAAGGAAAAGGTACAGAAAACATTCAGAAGATCAAGAGCAGGAGGCTTAGTGTCTAGAGTTTGTTTAAAGTGCTTGTATTTACACTATTCTAGGGTTTGAATAGGTGTTGAGTTTCTGTCCTCTCTAAAGCTGTGAAGCAAAGAGAGTTGTGTGATTTGATCGAAACTGTGAAGTAAGATCAAGGGTACTCAAAGTGGTCTCTTTGAGTGTTTGTAAGGGATTGAGTGGTGTTCTCATACCTAAGTGGTTTCTTAGGTAGGAAGTCATTAGTAGAGTATAAGTTTAGGAGATTGTCAAGGGGTTGTTGAGTCTGTAAATTATATCTACAAGTAGTGAATTCCATCCCTAGCTTGGTAGCCCCCAGAGTAGGTTGGTTGTAACCGAACTGGGTCAACAATTCTTGGTGTTATTTTACTGTTATTGCTGTCCATTGTGCAGAGTGTGTTGTTGTGACATCACACCTTAACATCACACGTCTGATACCAGAATTTCAATTGGTATCAGAGCAGGCATCCTGTCTGTCTCTGGGTGACATCTAGGGAAGTTACTTTCTGGTGTAAAGATGGACAAAGAAGTTGGAGGATTCGTCAACAGACCCCCTATTTTGGATGGATCCAATTATGACTATTGGAAGCCAAGGATGACCACCTTCTTAAAATCCTTGGACAGTAGGGCTTGGAAAGCTGTTATTAAAGAATGGAAAGCTCCTGTCATATGTGAGAAGGATGATGCTGGCAAAGATAAAGAAGGCACCTCTAAGCCAAAGCCTAAAGAAGAGTGGACCAAGGAGGAAGATGAGCTTGCCCTTGGAAATTCCAAAGCTCTTAATGCTATCTTCAATGGAGTGGATAAGAATATCTTCAGGTTAATCAATACCTGTGAAGTTGCTAAGGAAGCGTGGGATATCTTGCAGGCTACACATGAAGGAACGTCTAGAGTTAAGATGTCGAGACTTCAGATCTTAACATCAAAATTTGAAAGCCTGAAGATGAAGGAAGATGAGACTATTCACGATTTCCACATGAGTGTTCTTGAGCTGGCCAATGCATCTAGTGCCCTTAGAGAGAAGATGTCAGATGAAAAGCTTGTGAGGAAGATCCTTAGGTCCCTACCTAAGAAGTATAAGATGAAGGTAACTGCCATTGAAGAATCACAAGACATCAGCAAGATGAGAGTAGATGAGCTCATTGGATCTCTTCAAACCTTTGAGCTTGGGATGAATGAGGAAGAACCAGAAAAGAAGCCAAAGAGTATAACCCTGGTGTCAAATAATGAAGAAGATAAAGGAAAGAGTTCTGAATCCCAGGAGGATTTATCTTAGGCCATAGTGATGTTGGGAAGACAGTTCACCAAAGTATTCAAGAGAATGAATAATAACTCCAGGCCTAATGTCAAGAACATGACCTCTGACACCAGCAAGAAGGATGAAGAGAAAACTGCCCAAGATAAAGGAGTGCAGTACTTTGAGTGCGAAGGGTATGGACATGTCAAGAAAGAATGTCCCACCTTCTTGAAAAAGCAGAAGAAGGGCATGACAGTTTCCTGGTCTGACTCTGATAGTGAAAGTGAAGGCGAGTCAGCAAAGCATGTGAGAGCTTTAACAAGAGCTGTGATTTCTGATGATGATTCTAGTGATGGAGAAGTAACTTATGAGGAGTTGGCATCCACCTATCAAGAGCTGTGTTTAAAGAGTGTTGATATTTGTCAAGAAAACAAGTGCCACAAGCAACAGATTGCTCAGCTAGAGAATGAAAAGACTGATCTTGAAAATGAAGTGGTGCTAGTTAGAGCTCATCTTGATCAAATGACCAAGTCTGTTAGGATGCTGAGCTGTGGTACAGACACACTTGACAAGATACTTCAGTCAGAAAAAGCTGCTGGAGATAAAGCTGGGATAGGTTATGTGGCTGTGGACAAGGGAACTTCAGAAGGAAGCACTTCAGGTTCAAAGAAGGAAGTGTCCCAACTTTCATCTCAACATCAACCAAAGAAGCAGGATCCTACCCCTAAGAAAGCTGATGGTTCACAACCTAAGAAGATTGAGAAGAAGACTGGTCCCTATCAGAAGAGAAAACAGCCACTGGGAGCTAGCCAATATATGCCCCCACAATACCATAAGAGCATGCAAGCTGCTCAGTTCAAACAGCACATGTCTCATCAGATGTCTCAACATCAGGACAACTGGTATAGGTATGGTTATGGATACACCAATGTTGTTCCTTATGTATATGGAAGAAGAAAGCCTCACCATCATGGGAGACAATCCAGGAAACAGCATTCTCAGCCGACTTATGGGAGAAGATATCAACAGAATAGATGGCAGGGCAGTTATGGTAGAAGGAGACCACATCATGGATGGCAGCATAGGCAATCTCATCATGGCAGAAGATTCAGAGATGAAAGGGTGAGATGCTATTATTGTGGAAGATTTGGACATATGCAGTACTCTTGCTACAAGCTGCATGGATACCTTCAGCCTCAAAACAGATGGAGAGAGCACATGCCCAAAGTTGTTAAACAATGGGTACCTAAGGAGAAGGTGAAGTGCTTATTGGCTCACTTGGATGACAAAGAGGCTAAAGAAGGAACATGGTACTTTGACAGTGGGTGTTCCAAACATATGTCTGGATGTAGATCTATGTTCGCTGAAGTCAGTCATTGTTCCTCTCATGAGGTTGTGTTTGGCAATGGAGAGAAAGGTATAGTTGCAGGATTTGGGAAAGTGGAAGGTGATGGTAGACCAGATCTTGACAATGTGATGTTTGTCAGTGGATTAAAAGCAAATTTGATCAGCATAAGCCAGTTGTGTGATGAAGGTTACAAGGTAAACTACACTAAGGATGAGTGTGTGGTTTCTGATGAGCATAATCAGATTGTTATGAAGGGTGCCAGAACCAAGGATAACTGTTATCAGTGGATTTCTCTTGAAGGAAATTCAACTATTGATGCTCAGGTTGATGTTATAACATCAGACTATGACATCAGGATGCTGAAAGGTCACTCAAAGTTAACAAATGCTGATGTGAGTGTTTTAAAAGGAAAGTATTTATGGAGGGAGAAAATTAGTAATTGGTCTTTAAATACTGAAAAGCTGGCGCCATACCTCAGACCATCATTCTCTAGTGCAGTAAGGTCACGGTTCATCAAAGAGTATTTCTTCCTTCCATTCGTTGTCCTCCACAAGAAGGATCATCTGACCTCATACTGCCTCAAGGGAACAATGTCAAACCAGACGTCGTCTCCATCAAAGAAATCTGTCGCTCAAAGCTCTTCACGATATAAGGCTAGGGTTTCTTCAGAAGAGGGATTTGCAGAAGAAGCTTTGAATATAGAACCTATCTCAGTGATGCTCCCAAAATCAGGTACTTCAAGACCCACTAAACTAACTCCTAAGAGACCTGCTACTATTTTCAAGAATCCTGGAACAAAGAAGGTTGTTACGAGTGTGTTATTTGGGGATAAAACTGTGCCGAAATCATCTACGTCTCAGACTATTGAAGAGAAGCTTGATGTGGACAAAAGGATGGGTAATCTTGCCTCAAAGATTCTTGACAAAGGCATCCCTGTCAAAGGAATTTCAATCCCACTGAATCGGATGCCAGCTGAGAAAGACAACATACAGAAAGGTAAATCAAGTCTTCAACAACTTGCAATGACAACTATTGAAGATGCTGATCAGAGTGAAGACATGCATGAAGAAACAAATGTTGAGGAGAATGTTAGGACATCTGCTGAACCCACTTCTGTTGAAGCAGATGTTAGAACATTGCTTAGTGGAGATGCTGAGACTACTGATGTAATTGATGTTGATGACTTGTCTGATAATGAAGTCATTGGAAGAGCAGTGCCTAGACTGTCCAAGAGACTAAGAAAAGGAAAGATGGTTGAATCGTCGTCAAAGAAAGGTCTGATGAGAAGAGGAAAAAGACTGTTGTTGGGCCAACAAAAGCATGGAGTAAGGTTGATGTGAATCCCAGAAAAAGGAAGCTAATGGAAGAATCCGAATCAGAGTATGATGTTGAGGATGATGTTCAAGACATCACTCCTGTCAGAAAGACAATCTTGAAGAGAATTGCTGACAAGATCCCTGAGGTTCCGGTTGATAACATTTCATTCCATTATGCAAGCAGTGCGTCGATGTGGAAGTTCATCTGTCAAAGAAGACATGCTCTTGAAAGAGAGATTGGGAAAGAAATTATGGAGATCAAAGAAATCATAGAGGTGATTAAGACTGCTGGTCTGATGAAGACGGTTCATGGGTTCTCCGAGTGCTATGACAGCTTGGTTAAGGAATTTGTGGTAAATATTCCTGTGAAGATTTCAGACAAAAGCAGTGTGGACTACATGAAAGTGTTTGTGAGAGGAAAATGTGTTGATTTATCTCCTGAAGTTATAAACAAATATCTAGGAAGAAAAGATGAAGTATTTGCTGAGCTAGAAGCCACTGAGAATGAGATCTGCAAGGAATTAACTGCTGGTCAAGTTAAGGTGTGGCCCTTAAAAGGGAAACTGCCAACTAGCAAACTCAGTGTTAAGTATGCTGTCTTACACAGAATTGGAGCCGCAAATTGGGTGCCTACCAATCATAAAACCACAACAGCTGTGGGACTAGGGAGGTATATTTATGCTGTGGGTACTAAGAAGAAGTTTGACTATGGAGCATATGTATTTGAGCAGACTGCAAGACATGCCACCACTAATGCTATCAAACTGCCTATAGCATTTCCTTCGCTCATCTGTGGAGTTATGATGAAACAACACCCAGGCATCTTAACAAGTTCAGACACAGCATGTAAGAGGAAATCAGCTTTATCTTTGCATCCCAAACTATTTGTTGGGAGCCATGTTCCAGACATTGTTGAAACATCAAGCTCTGAGATTAAGAAGGTCAGTACAAAATCTGAACTGATTAAAGAATTAAGGGCAACCTGCAAGGATCTTGACATGGTTATCAAGACCAGCACCGACAGGAAAATGAAGATTGAGCAGATGGTTAAAGACTTGGAACAGGGGAAAGACAATGGTGACACTGAGGACTCCAGGTCAGATGAGGGTGAAGAAGATGCTGATGGTACCAGCTTGAATGAAGACTAATCTCTATCTGCTATTAGTCTTGTATTAGTTTAGTTTTTGCTATGCTTGGTTTGTAATTTGAATATTGTGCTGGTTTATGCACTGTTTGTGTTTTAGTTTCCTTCTATGATTTGTTTTGCCTGGTTACTAACTGAGAGGCTAACAATGAGAGCTAGGGTATACTGACTATAGTTAATAGGGCTTCTTATAGAAGCTTGCCTAATTATGGCTAAAAAGGGGGAGAAGATAGCCAAGATAGTCAAGGGGGATTATTGCCATATGCTGCTGATGTGATGCAGAGATTAAGGGGGAGATATAGTGTTGATGCTGCTAAAAGGTGTTTAGTTGAAAAGTGGTGATACAGTTATTAAGGGGGAGTATTGAAGATATCATGACATGTGGAGAGTGCAGCCAAGCAGACATCGAGGGGGAGCACCAATTGGCTGTTGTCAAAATGAAGATGGTGCTGCAGCAGATCAAGTGATGAAGACTTTGAAGATTATCAAACTGCTGCTGATTAATGAGTTTCAAATTGATTGAAGATTATTCCGCTGCTGAAATCTCTGAAGGTGCAGAGTGCAGAAGTTGTTTGCAGAGTGCAGAGATTGTTTTAGCCAAAATTAGCCAAAGAGGGAGATTGATAGTTCCTGGATTGGCTGGAATTTTGGTAAAACAAAGGTTATTCAATGTTGATGTCAAGGTGCTGATGTTGTAACATTGAAGTCTTAACACTGGGCTGTGTTAAGTAGTTAAGTGCTGAAGTTGGATGTCTGATGTCACACAGGTGATGTTGTAACATCAGACCTGCAGAATTAATAACAACAGCAGGTTGTTAGGGCACGCGTATTAGCTGGAATTGTGGAGAGTGGTTGACTCATTGGATGAGAATATCTTGGGATAGATATTTTCTGTTACATGGGAGATTTGATTGCAGGTCTGTTGGAGAATTAAAAGGTTGAAGATTTAAAAAGATTTTGGGGATAAAATCTGTTTTGAAGATTCAGTTTTAATTAACAAATCTGATCAAATATTGTGACAAGTCCAAGCCCAATTCAAGGAGCTATATAAAGCGCACGAGACCAAAGGAAAAGGTACAGAAAACATTCAGAAGATCAAGAGCAGGAGGCTTAGTGTCTAGAGTTTGTTTAAAGTGCTTGTATTTACACTATTCTAGGGTTTGAATAGGTGTTGAGTTTCTGTCCTCTCTAAAGCTGTGAAGCAAAGAGAGTTGTGTGATTTGATCGAAACTGTGAAGTAAGATCAAGGGTACTCAAAGTGGTCTCTTTGAGTGTTTGTAAGGGATTGAGTGGTGTTCTCATACCTAAGTGGTTTCTTAGGTAGGAAGTCATTAGTAGAGTATAAGTTTAGGAGATTGTCAACGAGTTGTTGAGTCTGTAAATTATATCTACAAGTAGTGAATTCCATCCCTGGCTTGGTAGCCCCCAGAGTAGGTTGGTTGTAACCGAACTGGGTCAACAATTCTTGGTGTTATTTTACTGTTATTGCTGTCCATTGTGCAGAGTGTGTTGTTGTGACATCACACCTTAACATCACACGTCTGATACCAGAATTTCACTAATCTTTTGTCTAGATCTTATGATATGTTGCTCTCAATGGCAGGTATGCAGGATGTATAGGCTTTTGTGTAGAGTGGCTTTGATGAAGGTTGTAGCAGGGTAGTGTAGCAGTTGGAATCACTTTGTACGATCTGTAGGGAAATATCACGTCTTGTTGCTCGAGGCTGCTTTGTGGCAGTTGTAGCAGAAAAATCCCAGATTTTGTGGGATATGGATTGGTTGCTTAAGTAGTTTACAAATTAGTATTAATAAAAAACAAGCATAATAATAATAATAATAATAAATAAATAAATAAAAAGAATAGTAGTAATAATAATAAGTAATAAATAATAATAATAATATAATAATTATAAAAATGATAATAATAATAATAAAAATGACAGAAATAACAAAATGATAATAATAATAGAAAAAATAATAATAATAAGAGAAAAAATAAAATAATAATAAGATTAAATAAAAAAAAATGATATGATAAAATAATAATAATAATAATAATAATAATAATAATAATAATAATAATGAAATGAAAAAAGAATAGTAGTAATAATAATAATAATAATAATAATAATAATAATAATGAAGTAAAAAAAAAGTAATGATAATAATAATAATAATAATAATAATAATGAAATAAAAAAAAATAGTAATAATACTAATAAAATACTGATAATAAGATTAATGATAACAATGATAAAATAAGAAATGATAAACAATGATAATAAAAATAGTGATAATAATGATAAATAATAATAGACAATAAATAGCCAAATAAAAATAATAATAGTAAAGTAATAAATATTGATTAAATAATAAAAATAATGAAAAAAAATGACAAGAATAATAATGATAAAAAATATAAGAAATATAAAAATGAGAAATGAGAAATTAATTTAAAATTAATCTAATAATTTAAGAGTAATGAAAGAGAAAATTCTAAAACTCAAAAAACAATAAAAAAACAAATAAAGGAAAAGATGACAAAAATTAAATAAGATGCACGACTATGATTAACATACTACATGACTGCAAATGCTAAGACAAATGACCTAAACATGATATGACAATGATCAGAGGATCTGAGGGTAAAATTTGGGGTACAACAAATCTAAATCAAAGGGGAATTGTTTTGAAAAGATTGTTGGGGCTTACAGCTCAAGGAGAGGCCCAAGGTTTAACAGCGATCACACTGTCGTTTTAAATATCGTACAGGGACTTATACAACGACTGAGGCCCAAAGAGGTTTTCTGTACAAAAGGGTTGGGTCTTATACTCTTTTAAGAGGCCCAAAAAAGGTTTAAAGAAAAGAAATGAGACTTACAACACGAGGGTAGGCCCAGTTGATTTTATTAAAAAGGCGACGATCGCGCCGAACATTTTGAAAATATATAGAGGGACTTATATGTGTGAGGCCCAAAATTGTTTATTTACAAAGGGATGGGACTTAAACTCTCTCAAGAGGCCCAAAGTTATTTAAAGAAAAGAAATAGGACTTACAACACGAGGGTAGGCCCAGATGATTTTTATTTTTAAATGGCGATCACACCGGGATTTTTTTAACGCAGAGGGACTTATACAATGTCTGAGGCCCAAAATGGTTTTGGTTAAAAAGGGATTGGGCCTTACACTCTATTAGAGACCCAAAGGTTTATTTTTGTACAAGATATGGGGCTTACAACTCAGAGAGATACCCAGATGATTTGTTTGAAAGCGGCGATCACGCCGCAGTTTTTTTGAAAATATAGTGTGTAGTACCCCAAATTTTGACCAGTGTTTTGGGATTTTTCTTGTGCTACTAGAGGGTGTGTCTTTCAGTGTCATTTGGGCTTTTGGGGGGTCTGCTAACACTTTTAGATTTATTTTGGGGTTTGGGTTTCATGTATAGATTTTATTTATTTATTATTAGGGATTAAAAGTGTTAGACCATTTTATTAGATGAAATTTAGAATTTTTGGGGTTAATTGTTTTTTAATATTAGGAAATATAAGGTTTTTATTTGGGATTTCTCATTTTTAGAGTCTATTATCTTAGATTTTATTATAATAGATTTAAATGAGTATTATTTTAGAATTTGGGTTTTTTAGATTTATTAGAAAATAGTTAAGTTTCTATTTTAGTGTTATTTAGTTTAAACATATTATTAGTAACTTAATTAAGATGGATTATGTGAATTATTAAGGTGATTATTAATTATAAGGACCGGAGGTGTGTTCTTAATATTGTTATTATTTATTTATTATTTGGTAATTATTCTTATAATAGTTGTTTATTTTATTATTTATTTATTATTTTATTTCTGGGTCAACTTGCACAGATTGGGAACCAAATGGATCGTATCAGAACAATCAAGACAAATCATTTCCAATAATTTTCCAAATCGTTTTGTACAACAGTTACAAGATTGAATCAAACTCTAATCTAATCGAATCAAATCAGAAATTCCTAAACAGAATCAAATCTACTCAATTTCTAAAAACCTAATTTTTACCTATAAAAACTAAAAGAAAATTCAGAAATAGGGACGAAAAAACCCTAAGCTAAAAATGTTGGTTGCTGCGCAATTCCCCCAACCTTTCAGTAAAGCTCGCGACCTTCTAAAGGACTAGGGTTCATCATCAGAACCCTATAATCCTTGAGCTCGAACCCCTGCAAAAAATCAAAAAAGGAGAGAGATTAGAAGAGGAGAAATAAAAGGGAAATACAACCAGTTTCACGGCACAGACAGTAACTGAAAAAAAACTCAGCTTTTTAGGTTTTGATTCTGAATTGTTGTTGTTTGTTTGCGTGTGGGTGTTTTCTGTTGAATCTGGGTTTTTTGGGTTGCGGTCTTGGGTTTTCTGGAAAATTAGGGTTAGGGTTCATGTGAACCCTAGGGTTCATAAGGTCTAGGGTTAGGGTTCTTGGGGGTTCAAAGGGGGAATCTGGGTTTTGGTTGAATACAGGGTTAGGGTTCTTCGCTTAGGTTAGGGTTCATCATTTGGGGGTTATGGTTCATCATTTAGGGGTTAGGGTTCATGGGTAGGGTTCATAGTTGAAGGTTCCAGGGTTGATGTTCATCACCCAGATGAACACGGGTGCAGATTCCGGTGATCTTCCACCGGAAATCTAGGGTTGTGGGTGGTCGGAGGTGTTTGAGGTGGTGGCTGGAGAGAGGGAGTTAGAAAGAGGTGAGAGAGGATTGAGAGTAGAGAGAGAAGGAGAGAATAAGAGAGAGAAAGAGAATCAAAAAATGAGGACCTTGTGAAGGGAACTCAGTTTTTATACTCCCCTTTGTGTGCCCTTTGATTGGTGGCGTTCTTTGGATCCCACAGATTGGTTGACTTTCCATTCAACCCAAAATCCAGCGCGTGTACTCTTACCATGAGTCTGCAGTGATTCTTGATCATGGGCGTCCGTTTGGCTTACTTTGAGATCAACGGATGATGTGAGTTTCAAGGAGATCCGTACGATCTTCATCCAACGTCCAGGAGAGAGTCAAGGTCAGACTCTCTCCACCATGGACTACCCTCTCTCAGGCCTGGGTTTTGTAATTGGGCCTTGTGCCCAGATTACGATTTACACCCCCAGTTGTTGGCCCAAACATTTGTAGGTAGAAATTGCACCCCCTAGTTTCTTTAATTAATTAAATTAATAATTATTTAATCTAGGTGTTTAATTTTGGTTTTTATCTAATTAAATTAATGACTTAATTTAATTAGTCAATTGGGATTTATAAATGATAGGGTTTAGGGTCAATTTGTACAATTAAATTAATGACTTAATTTAATTGGTTAATTAGGGTTTTATTAGATTTTTAAAAATTAAATTAATTAGTTAGTTTAATTGTTTAGTTAGGGTTTTTAGGGTTTTTTATCAATTAAATTAATGACTTAATTTAATTGGTTAATTAGGGTTTTATTAGGTTTTTTAACAATTAAATTAATTACTTAATTTAATTGTTTAGTTAGGGTTTTTTTGGGGGTTTTTATCAATTAAATTAATAACTTAATTTAAGTGGTTAATTAGGTTTTTAGTAAGGTTAGTATATTGAAAACAATTTACTTTTTAAATAGGGATTTACTTTGGAGACTTTTATTAAGGGATTTTTGGGTTGGATTTAAATTCATATTTAACATATTCAACATATTTGGTCTTGAAGGAAATAGGAATTGAATTGGTTTTTATTTGGAAATTTGGGTTTGGGGGGCAAAAACAAATTTAGTTTAATTGAAGGTTCATATTGGTTTTAAGAATCATTTTTTGGGATAATTTGGGGTATTTTAGCATAGAGGGTATTTTGGGGTCTTATTGAATGTTATGGAATTCAAGGATTTTTATTCTTCTTAAAATAACAGACATAAAAGGATTTTTCTAGGGATTTAAATTTGGGATAAAACTCTTGGTCCGAGAGCCTAAATAAAGGATGGGGTAAGGGATAAAACTCTTAGGTTCTAAGAGTATAAACATAGGCCAAGGGATAAAGGATTTTTTAAGGGATAAAACTCTCCATCTGAGAGTATAAACAATGGATAAGGGATAAAACTCTCCATCCGAGAGTATAAATAATGGATAAGGGATATAACTCCTTATCTAGGAGTATAAACAATATATTAAGGGATAGAACTCCTTATCTAGTAGTATAAATAACAGATTAAGGGATAGAACTCTTTATCCAAGAGTATAAATAGTGGATCGGGTTTAGGATTAGAAGTGAGGATAGGATTAGGGGGTAGGAATAAGAGAGGTGAACTACGGTTACTCTGATCCTTCAAAATTGAAGGTACGTAGGCATAGGGTTGTAAACCCTAGCGAGTATAATAATAATAAAATTTAGGTTCCCCCTCTTGGATTAATTTTTTCTTCTTTGTATAATAATAGGATTTTTTGTAAATAAAAATAAAAAGCTAAATTAAAATAACAAACAAACATACCCTAAAACTTAAGGAGGATCCCATTGAGTACAATGGAAATGAGGGGTGCCTAACATCTTCCCCTCACTTAACCGACTCCCGAACCATAGGAATCTCTGCCCTTGGGATTTAGGATTTTTAGGTTTATCATTTATTTCCCTTAGAAAAATATGATGGCGACTCGATATTTTTGCCGGCCGCGACAGCTGGCGACTCTGCTGGGAACGCCTCCCTAAAGAGAGTTTCTCCTAACCTTAGATTTTAGGGTCCTTGTTTGTTTTGGGTGTTTATTGTTTTTAATTTTTATTTTTTTTATTATTATGATTTATTTTATGTGGTAATTTGTTTATTTATTATATTTGTCTATAATATTTTTTTTTTTATTTTTGTCATCATGCATTGGATTGGGGCAAATGATGTGTGAAGCTAAAGCCCAAGCTTGGAGTATAACCTTAGATTAGGACGTGGAACGAAAATGCTTTTGGGGGGGGGGATGCGACATCCCCAACAATTCATTGATGCCACACTCAGAATAGATCCTTCCAAAGGTGTCCTCATGAAAGGGCTAGCCCCTAACGTAGAGGATGATTTTGATGTGGTCCGAGACTCTGAGAACTTTTAGCCTACCCCTTACCAACTCATGGAGACCCTATGTATTCAACCCTCAAGGGCTGTTACTAGGGTCCTACCCAGATGAGACTTATCCCGAAGGATTAACATAGGAAGGCTTGCTCCTTCTCATGGTAAAACAAGGGTATAGTCCGTACATTGTAGGGTCGTTATGCTGTCTAAATTTTATATCCTACATGTGAGGGGATTGGGTAGACAAAACATAGACCTAACCTATCATAGGGAGCCTACCTTTACTTGGGCATGCTTGCATATTACCTTACCCTAATCAAAGTATATAAAATTTGCATTCATCATCCTCATAAATTCTTTTTGCATTATCATGTCACAGGAATCTTAAATATTTTCAAAAAGGGTTAAAGTCAAAGGCAATGAAAGTCGGGAAAAGGAAAACTATCACAATTAGAGTAAGATCGTATGACTTAGGGGGCTTAAAAGCTTATGTTATGGGGTTGCCTCAGGAAAGGAGAAAGCCCCTAATTCGTAAGTATGGAGATATATTAGATCTGGTCACTACTCCTATTCAAGAAGAGGGCCTAACCGCCTTGGATCAGTTTTACGATGCAGAGTTAAGGTGCTTACAGTTTCAAGACTTTCAAATAGCCCCCACTCTAGAAGAAGTTCGTAGGATACTGGGTCTCCCCAAGAACAACAAAGGTCCATTCAAGGCTTTAGGGTATCGCCCTACCTTCAAAGAAATGGCAAGTGGTTTTCATATCCGTGAGGATGACTTGCAAGCTAACTTAAGGGTTCAAGAAGACTTTCATGGGTTCTCTAAACGGTTCTTGGAGAAGAAAGCCAGTCATCGTGCTGCTTGCAAAAATTGGACAGCCATGGACGCCATCATGGTACTCCTCATCTTTGGGTTAGTTCTATTCCCGAGCACGAAGAACTTCGTAGACATCGCTGCCATTAATTTACCCTTCACCAACAATTTGAAAGAAGGGGAGGGGCTATGTTGTGTTGCTCTCAGTTATTGTACAAATGGTTGTGTTCTCACCTAGTGAGGGATCTAAAGGATATGGAAAAAATGAAAGCCTATGCTTGGTCTCAATATTTGGTATCTCTTGTTGATAAAGACATCTTATGGTTCCCTCAAATACTCCATCGAGACGACGTGATCCTAAGCTGTGGGGATTTTCCTAATGTACCCTTGATAGGGTCGAGAGGGTGCATAAGTTACAATCCTGTCTTAGCAATGGGGCAATTGGGGCATCCATTGGCCTATAAGCCAGAGAATAGGTTGTTAGAAGGCTTCGTCCTACAAAATGTAGTTGGAAATCATCCCGATGTTCTAAAGATTGCTCAAGCTTGGAGGCTAAGTATCAAAGGGAAGGGCAGTCTTAAAAGACCAAGGGAAGAATCTAGGGTACCATATCTGCAATGGATGAAAGAAAGGGTGAGTATAGTGAAGCTGCCTTTTGCTCTGGATCATCCTGTTAATCCAAGGGTTCCCCCACCTGCCGCAATCTCCATAGAGGAAAGTGAAAGACTCAAAGAGACTATTTCACAATTGACAGAAGAAAAAGAAGAGTGGGAAGGTAAATTTTACCAAGCCACTGGAGAAAGTAGTCAGTTAAGAAGGAGTCTCAATGAAGTTATGGAGCAGTCAAAGATCAATAAGGGGATAGCCCAGATGGAGGAAGAGAAGAAGGAACAAGCTTACACCGACCTTCAAGCTGTGAGTTCACGTCTCAAATACCATAAGGATCAACTAGATAGAGCCTGGCGTCAAAGGGACGAGTGGAGGGACATTTGGATGACATCAACACAAAGAGAGTTCAAGGAGGGATATGATAGGAGTATCCACAACCTTGAAGCTGAAGTCCAAAGCTTGGCTAACGCTCTTCTCGAGAGCAAATGGAAAGCCCTAGATGCAACTGTGCGGATGAGATCAGCCGAAGAACTTCTTGCCCTATGGCCAAAAGGATGGTTAGAAACCCAGGAGGAGAACCAGGAGCTTAGAAGGCTATATGGGGAGCTTCAGGATTCTTACAAAGATCTAAGAGCATGGGGCATTTATGTTGAAGAACATAACCAACAACTAGAGCAAACTACTAGGGAGGATTTGGAGATCATGGTAAAGTTACAAAGTGATGAGGCATATTATCGAGAAAGGTATCAGAAGTTGGTCTTACTATCCAACGATCTCATTCACGAGATCCCTCGAAGTTTAAAGGAGGCTGAGTACATGGCTGATATCTTCAAGCCGGTCAAAGAGATCGCCGATTTTCTAGCACTTTGTCGTGAGATGGTAGAGGAGTTTAGGGCAAGGATTAGGAGGAGGATTTAGCTTTTCTATGTAATGACTTCTTACATTTGGTTTTTAGCTATGAATAATGTAAGGGTTTATCCCTAGTGTGGTTTTTCTTATGTAATAAATGGGGCTTTGACCCTAGTACTTTGCTTTCATGAATAAAAGTATTTGCTTTCCATTATCCTTGGCTTTACTCTTAATAAATGAAAGTTTAAAATTCCTGAAATAAAAATAACTTCTGCATACTCATACATTCATGCATGCATAACATAATTAAAAAAAACATCAAACGGAAATCATTTTTCAATATCTTCTCTCAGAATCATCGTAATAAATCATTTTTCATAAAATCTTCTCTCACAATCTGACGTCTCACCAGAAGAAAGCTATGGAACAAATGGAGTTGAACCACGCTGCTCTAAAGGGAGATGTGGATGTTGTCAAAGGAAATATGGAGGAAATGAAGGACAAAATCGACCAACTGACTCGAGCTATTCAGAATATGATAGCAAGAGACACCGAGGCTAGTAACCGTAGGAGTGTCCCTACCCCTCCTCCCCAGTATGAAGATAATAATCCTCTCTTGGGATTTGTGGTTGACTTGGAACATGCAGAATTAGAGGCTAGTAAGGGGAAAACTAGCACTCAACCTCCTGTAGGGTCTGTTCCTTCACCCGAGCTCAATGGAGAATCACGACCTATACAAATACCTGTCACTCATGAGGTCTCTGATGACTGGCACCTCCAATATGGATAGGAAGACTCAAGGCAAGTAGGTCGTGAAACCAAACTGGCTGCCATGGAAGGAAGAAGGGAGGATGAAAAGTACAAGATAATTGAGGAACAGTTAAGGGTTGTGGAAGGATCCAAGGTCTTTGGGATTGATGCCTTGGAAATGTGTTTGGTACCCGACGTGGTCGTGCCTCCTAAGTTTAAGGCACCTAACTTCGAGATGTATAGAGGAGTTAGTTGTCCCAAAAATCACATCCAGATGTTTTCCCGAAAGATGGTGGCGCACGCTAAAAATGAAAAGCTAATGATGCATGTTTTCCAAGACAGCCTTAGTGGGGCATCCTTGGACTGGTACATGTAATTGGAAAGGACTTACACCAAGAACTGGGAGGATCTGGCAAGTGCCTTTATAAGGCAATACCAATATAATGTAGACATGGCCCCTAATCACATACAGTTACAAAACATGTCTCAAAAAGGGAACAAATCTTTTAAGGAGTATGCCCATAGATGGAGGGAGCTAGCCTCTCGTGTGCAACCTCCATTGCGGGAAAGCGAGCTAGTAGATACATTCATGGGAACTCTGCAAGGGCTATACTATGAAAAGATGATTGGATCTGTCTCAACTGGATTTGCGGATTTGGTTATCATTGGGGAAAGGATCGAGAATGGATTAAAAAGTGGAAAGATTGTAACGTCGTCTTCCAGTCAACATAGCAACAAAAGGAACTCTGGAAACAGTTCAAAGAAGGAGGCCAATGCCATTTCTACTGATAGGTATACTCAAGTGCCTTATAACCCTTAAGTGGTGGCTACGGCCTCTAGTCAAGCATCTCCTACACTCCAAATCCAGCAGCCAAGAGCGCCACCTCCGCAAAATCAGCAACAACAGAAGTATCCCCGAAGGGAACAAAAGAGGCCATGGAAGGACTTTGACCCTATACCCACTACATATACTCAGATCCTGCCAATGCTAATCCAAAAAGGATTGGTAGAAATCAAGCCGTTAGGGCCCCCTCCTACGCCTCCTCCTCGAGGGTATGATGCTAACGCTATATGTGAGTACCATGCTGGATCGCCAGGGCATTCGACTGAAAAGTGTTTAGCCTTCAAGTTTAGGGTGCAAGATTTGCTGGATCAGAAGGTCATTAACTTCAGTTATGACAATCCAAATGTGGGAGATAACCCTTTCCCAGGGCACGCGGGACCAACTGTTAACTCCATAGAGGGACTGGGAGAGAATGTCTTAATCAGAGGGTAGGACAAGTAAAGACTCCTGTGACGAAAGTAAGGGAAGTATTAATTGGGTACGAGGAGTTTGAAAGAAGATGAAGAGGGTCCTCCAACAATTAATGGACCAAGGGATAGTTCAAATTGGGTACTTAAGGAATATGAATGAGGTGGCTTCCTTAGAATCCCAAGGGCAAGTACCTTCTGAGATTCCATACCAAAAAAGAGGAGCTGCCACTCCTATTCAAATACCAGTTCCAAGGTCTGAACAAGTGCCTATTCAAATACCAGTTATCAGGCCTGCACAGGCACCCATTCAAATACCAGTTTCAAGGCCTGCACAGGCTCCGATTCAAATATCAATTCCGGTACCTGCACGAACACCAATTCAAATACCCGTTCCTGCACCAGTCAAAGCTCCAGTGCCTGCAAAGTCAGAAGGCCCTATCACTTTGCATGTTCTAGCACCATTTCCATATGAGAGCACTAAGACTGTACCTTGGAAGTATGACATCACTGCATCTGTGGGAGGAAAGACTATAATACCGTCACCAACTGTTACTAACATAGCTGGTATTGGAGGGATGACCCGTAGTGGAAGAGTATACTCTTCAGAACAACCTAAGAAGGATATCCCCGAAAGCTCAAAGGGGAAGGAGACCACAAGTACAGGTGAGGGACCGTCCAAGAAGGGTATATCTCAAGAAGGCGCCGAGGAATTCCTGAGAATCATAAAGAAAAGTGACTATAGGGTGGTGGACCAACTAAATCAAACACCGTCCAAGATCTCCATTCTATCCTTGTTGTTATGCTCAGAGGCACATAGGGAATCCCTGCTGAAGGTCCTGAATGAAGCCCATGTCACTAAGGACATATCAGTGATTCAGTTCGACGAGGTGGTCGCCAATATCGCCGCCATCACCTGTCTGGGTTTCAGTAGTGAGGAATTACCTCCCGAGGGGCAAGCACATAATAAGGCCTTGCATATATCAGTCAAATGTCAAGACACTATTCTCTCAAGGGTACTAGTGACACAGGGTCTGCTCTAAATGTCATGCCTAAGGATACCCTTATGAAATTAGCATCTGTAAGGACCTTTATGAAGACCAGTTCCCTGATTGTTAGGGCTTTCGACGGTTCGAAAAGAATGGTAATTGTGGAGGTGGATATACCTACAGTGGTGGGATCACATACCTTCATGATCACTTTCCAAGTTATGGACATCAATCCCTCATACACGTGTCTTCTAGGACGACCATGGATTCATGCTGCGGGTGCAGTTACTTCCACACTTCATCAGAAATTAAAGTTCATATCTGGGGACAATTTAATAATTGTTGATGGGGAGGAAGACATGTTTGTCAGCCATCTCTCGTCATTCAGATACATAGAAGTAGATGGGGAGCATTTGAGATACCTTTCCAAGCTTTGGAGGTTACGACGGTCAGTCGTAAGCAAGTCGTTTGACAAGAGGAAAGGCCAAAAAGGATCACAGACTTGATCTAGAATGGGGATACTAGGGGCTGGGGCAAAGTGATAGAGATACATGAAAAGAAGGATCAGTTCGGGCTGGGTTACAAACCAGCTAATAAATAGGTTCAGAAGTCTCGTCAGATGACATTTCCTCCTCTCGAAGAAACTTTCCATAATGTCGGATTTAGAGATGAAGATCAAGTGACTGCAATTGAAGAGGAAAGTAGAGGGATACCAGATTGGGTGCGCCATTGCTCACCAGATACAGTTCTCAACAATTGGAGGGCCATCGAGATTCCTGAGATGATTTCTGTTTTGAAGTAATTTACTTTTCTTTAAAAAAAAATAAGTCCTTTGTTATGCCCAAGGCAAATGGACAAGCTTTGTAGGGCCACCTTTTGTTTCTTTGAATTATTTATTAATAAAATCGCATTTTGTTTTCAATCAAGATCTTCTTCTTTTTTGTTTCCTTTTTTCCAAATGGCAATACATTTTTCCTTCCAGTACTTTCATTTGCACCAATTCAAAAAATAATAAGCATAAAATCTCCCTCATGCAGATTTAAAAATGAACCTATTGAAAACGACACCGCTATAATTCCTTACAACTTTGAGTTCCCGATTAACCAAGCGGAAGAGGGTGATGAGGACGATTGTGAGCTCCCTGAAGAGGTAGCCAGAATGTTAAAGCAAGAGGATAAGGTGATACAACCTCATCAGGAACCAGTGGATGTGATCAATCTGGGAACTGAAGAGGACAAAAAGGAGGTTAAAGTCGGTCTTCCTTAAACAAGGACGTCAAGGGGAAGTTGATCGAGTTACTACAAGAGTATGTGGATGTGTTCGCTTGGTCTTACCAAGATATGTCTGGTTTGGACACAGATATTGTTGAGCATAAGCTACCGCTTAAACCCGAATGTTCACCGGTCAAACAAAAGTTAAGGCGGACTAGACCAGATATGACTCTCAAAATCAACGAAGAGGTTAAAAAGCAGTTTGACGCAGGGTTCTTAGCCGCAGTGAAGTATCCAGAATGGGTAGCCAACATTGTGCCTGTACCAAAAAAGGATGGAAAAATCAGAATGTGTGTAGACTATCGAGATCTCAACAGAGCAAGCCCTAAAGATGATTTTCCACTACCCCACATTGATGTGTTGGTGGATAACACTGCTCAATTATCAGTCTTCTCATTCATGGATGGATTCTTCGGATATAATTAGATCAAGATGGCTCCCTCCGACATAGAAAAAACTACTTTTATTATGCCGTGGGGAATCTTCTGTTACAAGGTAATGCCCTTCGGGTTAAAGAATGCTGGGGCAACTTATCAAAGGGCAATGGTAACTCTCTTTCACGACATGATGCACAAGGAAATAGAGGTTTACGTCGATGATATGATTGCTAAATCACAAAATGAGGAAGGTCACATAGTCAATTTACAAAATTTGTTTGAACGGCTAAGGAAGTTCAAGCTACGACTAAATCCTACGAAGTGTACTTTTGAGGTCAGATCTGGGAAGTTGTTGGGGTTCATAGTCAGTCAAAGAGGTATAGAAGTTGATCCTGACAAAGTGAAGGCCATCCAAGAAATGCCAGCACTGAGGACTGAAAAAGAAGTGTGTAGGTTTCTGGGAAGATTAAATTACATCGCTAGGTTCATCTCACACGTTACTGCTACTATGAGCCAATCTTCAAGCTGTTAAGGAAAGGTCAAAGCATCGAGTGGGGTAAAAACTGTCAAAATGCCTTCGATCGAATCAAGGAATATTTACAAGAGCCACCCATACTGGTGCCACCGGTACCTGGAAGACCGCTCATAATGTACCTAACAGTGCTTGACAATTCGATGGGCCGTGTACTCGGACAACAAGACGAAACAGGGAGAAAGTAGCTCGCAATTTATTACCTGAGTAAGAAATTCACCGATTGTGAATCCAGATACTCACTCTTGGAGAAGACTTGTTGTGCTCTTGTGTGGGCCGCCCGACGATTAAGGTAATACATGGTGTGCCATACTACTCTCTTAATATCAAGAATGGACCCCATCAAGTATATATTCGAGAAGCCTGCAGTGACTGGGAGAGTAGCTAGGTGGCAGATGTTACTGACTGAATATGACATCCAGTATGTTACCCAAAAGGCCATAAAAGGGAACGTGTTAGCCGACCATCTCGCTCATCAGCCAGTAGATGATTATCAACCAATGCAATTTGACTTCCCTGATTAAGATGTGATGGATGTAAGAGACGATGATATTCCAGATTCTTACGAAGGGCCTGAGCCCGGATCTCGGTGGAAACTTATATTCGATGGAGCCTCAAATGCAGAAGGACATGGGGTATGGGCTGTTATAACTTCTCCAACAGGATTCCACATACCTTTCACTGCGAGAATATGCTTCATGTGTACTAATAATATGGCGGAATATGAGGCGTGTATCTTGGGGATTAACGAAGCCATTAACCTCAGAATCAAGATCTTAGAAGTATATGGAGATTCGGCTCTCGTCATCAATCAAGTCAAAGGAGAATGTAGAACACTTAATGCCAAGCTAACTCGATATCGAGATTTTGTCTGGAAAAGGATAGCATACTTTGATGAGATCACTTTCCATCATATCCCCAGAGATGAGAATCAACTGGCAGACGCTTTGGCAACTTTGGCGTCCATGTTCAAAGTCAAATGGTATAACGAAGCACCGGCCATAAGGATTAATCGCCTAGATGAACCATCTTATTGTGCAGCAGCGGAGGCCGAAGTAGATGATAAACCGTGGTTTCATGATATCAAGCAATTCCTCCAAAAACAAGAATATCCTGCAAATGCCTCAAGTGGGGATAAGAAAACACTTAGAAGACTGGCTGCTCAATTTTTCCTTGACGGAGATGTACTTTATAAAAGGAATCATGACATGGTGTTGCTCCGGTGTTTAGATGGACATGAACAGGACATGCTCATCAGGGAAATCCATGAGGGATCCTTTGGAACCCATGCAAATGGGTACGCAATGGCCAAAAAGATCCTCCGAGCAGGGTATTATTGGTTGACTATGGAATCCGACTGCTTCAAATATGTCAAAAAGTACCACAAGTGTCAAATCTACGCAGATAGAATTCACGTGCCACCAACTCCTCTAAATGTCTTAACTGCTCCGTGGCCTTTCTCTATGTGGGGGATAGACATAATAGGGATGATCGAGCCAAAGGCATCAAATGGACACCGGTTTATTCTAGTTGCTATCGACTACTTCACCAAATGGGTAGAGGCTGCTTCCTACACTAATGTGATCAGGTAAGTAATAGCATGATTCATCAAGAAAGAGATAATTTGTCGCTATGGGGTTCCTAACAAGATCATCACGGATAATGGGCTCAATCTAAATAACAAAGTGATGCACGAGCTATGCGAGAGTTTCAAAATCAATCACCATAACTCGTCGCCGTATCGTCGGAAGATGAATGGTGCGGTAGAAGCAGCCAATAAGAACATCAAGAAGATTATCCAGAAAATGGTGAAGACTTACAAGGATTGGCACGAAATGCTCCCTTTTGCACTACATGGCTACAAAACCTCAGTTCATACTTCTACAGGCGCTACCCCTTTTTCCTTGGTATATGGTACAGAAGCGGTACTCCCTATTGAAGTAGAAATTCCTTCACTTAGGGTCATAATGGAGACTAAGCTGGATGAAGCGGAATGGATACAAAACAGATTTGATCAACTGAACCTCATAGAGGAGAAGCGCATGGCTACTGTATATCATGGTCAGTTATATCAGCAGAGACTCAAGAAGGCATTCGACAAGAAAGTTCGTCCTCGCCTATTTGAGGAAGGATACCTGGTGTTAAGGAAAGTGATGCCCATCTATAAAGATCCTCATGGCAAATGGGCCCCAAACTATGAAGGACCATATGTTGTAAAGAGCGCCTTCTCTGGTGGAGCTTTAATGTTGACTACTATGGATGGAGCGGATTTACCGGGACCGGTAAATTCCGATTCAGTCAAAAAATACTATGCCTAGAAAAAGAGGATAAAAGCCCGCTAAGTCGAAAACCCGAAAGGGCGACTTAAGCAAAAAATTAGGGACTTATATAAAAAAAATGATACCCGACAAATCGAAAACCCTAAAGGGCGGCTAGTTGAAAAAAATGGTATATTATCCTAATGGACTAAGGCTCAAAAAGAATGGTCCAGGCAAAATTAAGGATATCCAAATGGGCATATGACTGATAGCACTTACGGTCACGCAACCGGAATTCGGAAAGGAATGATCAATCCAGTCGTCATCTTCAGAAGCGAAGTGTCATGGCCTCGGAGACTTAGGGATATTAGCTGGTGTTTGAATTCAATAGGGACATAGATAAATTTATTTTTTTCCGTATTGCCATTCTTTTATCTTGTAGATTTGTAGTAACTCCTCCTTATGAGGATTGCTTTCCTTATGTACTGTTGCCTGTTTATGGGCCATTTTTCAATAAATAAAATTTTCTTTCCTATCCAATTATTCCGCTTGATTACAAAATGCTGATTGATTATAAAATAATGCATTGAATAACCAGGGATAATCACAAGCTTTTTACTTCGATTTGGAAACAGTAAAGGGATCACATTTCTTCCAAGTTAAACACAAGGTCTATACATTAACAGTCACGATGCTAATCGTTATGGAAGTTTCTTTAAAAAGAATAATACGCATCTCCAGATACCAAGAGCATATGAATTGGTCACACTCATCAAGGAGTCAAGGGTTTAAGGGTCGGGAAGTCGGAATATTGCAAAAGATTTGGTTTCCGTAAAAGCATGCACTACATATCATAAAAGAGGCGCTAGCCCAAATAATGCATCATGCATAAAAGCATACATACTTTTAAACATGCATACATGTCATAGGATTATAAGTACTTTCGGGGTTAAAAGGGGTTAATCGGACATTTTGCTACAGGCGTATTACTAAGGATTTCAGGATAGTCAACGTAGTACCTGTCTGACATAGCGGTCAAAATTAGGGTCCTTATTGTATTTAATCATCTCCTCTTCAAAAGAGGAAGACATATCAACTTCCTCTTTCTGATTCAAAGACAATTAAATAGGGGCAGCTGTAGTACCCCAAATTTTGACCAGTGTTTTGGGATTTTTCTTGTGCTACTAGGGGGTGTGTCTTTTAGTGTCATTTGGGCTTTTGGGGGGTCTGCTAACACTTTTAGACTTATTTTGGGGTTTGGGTTTCATGTATAGGTTTTATTTATTTATTATTAGGGATTAAAAGTCTTAGACCATTTTATTAGATGAAATTTAGAATTTTTGGGGTTAATTGTTTTTTAATATTAGGAAATATAAGGTTTTTATTTGGGATTTCTCATTTTTAGAGTCTATTATCTTAGATTTTATTATAATAGATTTAAATGAGTATTATTTTAGAATTTGGGTATTTTAGATTTATTAGAAAATAGTTAATTTTTATTTTAGTGTTATTTAGTTTAAACATATTAGTAGTAACTTAATTAAGATGGATTATGTGAATTATTAAGGTGATTATTAATTATAGGGACCGGAGGTGTGTTCTTAATATTGTTATTATTTATTTATTATTTGGTAATTATTCTTATAATAGTTGTTTATTTTATTATTTATTTATTATTTTATTTCTGGGTCAAACTTGTTGACCCGAGTGGGCCGTCTCCTTCCCCAAGTTTCTAACCCTAACTTGCGCAGATTGGGAACCAAATGGATCGTATCAGAACAATCAAGACAAATCATTTCCATTAATTTTCCAAATCGTTTTGTACAACAGCTATAAGATTGAATCAAACCCTAATCTAATCGAATCAAATCAGAAATTCCTAAACAGAATCAAATCTAATCAATTTCTAAAAACCTAATTTTTACCTATAAAAACTAAAAGAAAATTCAGAAATAGGGACGAAAAAACCCTAAGCGAAAAACGTTGGTTGCTGCGCAATTCCCCCAACCTTTCAGTAAAGCTCGCGACCTTCTAAAGGACTAGGGTTCATCATCAGAACCTTATAATCCTTGAGCTCGAACCCCTGCAAAAAATCAAAAAAGGAGAAAGATTAGAAGAGGAGAAATAAAAGGGAAATACAACCAATTTCACGGCACAGACGGTAAATAAAAAAAACTCAGCTTTTTAGGTTTTGATTCTGAATTGTTGTTGTTTGTTTGCGTGTGGGTGTTTTCTGTTGAATCTGGGTTTTTTGGGTTGCGATCTTGGGTTTTCTGGAAAATTAGGGTTAGGGTTCATGTGAACCCTAGGGTTCATAAGGTCTAGGGTTAGGGTTCTTGGGGGTTCAAAGGGGGAATCAGGGTTTTGGTTGAATACATGGTTAGGGTTCTTCAATTAGGTTAGGGTTCATCATTTAGGGGTTAGGGTTCATCGTTTAGGGGTTAGGGTTCATAGGTAGGGTTCATAGTTGAAGGTTCCTGGGTTGATGTTCATCACCCAGATGAACACGGGTGCAGATTCCGGTGATCTTCCACCGGAAATCTGGGGTTGTGGGTGGTTGGGGGTGGTCGGAGGTGTTTGGGGTGGTGGCCGGAGAGAGGGAGTTAGAGAGAGGCGAGAGAGGATTGAGAGTAGAGAGAGAAGGAGAGAATAAGAGAGAGAAAGAGAATCAGAAAATGAGGACCTTGTGAAGGGAACTCGGTTTTTATACTCCCCTCTGTGTGCCCTTTGATTCACGCCAAGTGGAGGAGAGATTGTTTAGGTGACACTTTTCTTGACGAGGAAAGGACTGACAACTTGATTGACAAGAGGAATTTTATCACTAGGGGATAAGACCGACTAGAGTGATGTGATGCAATATGAATATGAATGTAAATCAATAATGCATGATGTATGTATGTTTATGCTGACAAAAATGGCGGGACATACAGACTAATGGATGAACATGACTAAATACTCGGACACTGCAGGGGACGATGAGGTATCACGGGTTCAAAAATAGAAATTCCGCCTTTCCTAGGAGAGATGGTCCCTGTGGGGACCAACCGTTGGTCGGGTTTAGGAGATAAGAACTCTGTCGGGGATGTCAGACGAAACATGGTCTCTGATGTAACACCCTAATTCCCATCGCGGATAAATAATACATAATTAAATCAGAGTGATTAAAATTTTTCGACAGAAATAAGGATGCCACATTTGAAAAAAAACATAATCCACCTACTCATAACTTTGATACATAACACAAAATGGAATAAATAATAACAGGAAACTTTTTCCAACAAAAGGAAAGTTCAATTATGGAATAAAGCGGAACGATCCATAATTGACTCGTTTTACAAAATAAGTTGTTTCATAACATCAAAATATACATACAAGTTATCAATATATATATATATATATATATATATATATATATATATATATATATATATATATATATATATATATATATATATATATATATATATAAACATAAATAACAAAAGCGTTTCCCCCGACTCCCGTGTTACGTATCAGAGCAGACATCAAAGATCTAAGCAAAATGAAAATCTAACTCTTCCACTTGCCTCCACAGCGGCTAATCTGCACTATGCCATAAAAAGCATATTCCAGCAGAAGGGTGAGAAATAACAACTAAATCAAGATTGCATAATAATATGTAAACATATAATTCACACATATATATATATATATATATATATATATATATATATATATATATATATATATATATATATATATATATATATATATATATAGATAAACACACACCAACACATCACATATATTCATATTCACATATATGTCTCACATCCAAAAATGGTTCTTCAAGAATCCACCAATTCCCGCAGGACACATAGATACATCGCTATACCCCCCACTGGGCTCACGATGATCCTGAACAACAAAATATAATAACGCAATGTGTCTCAAAGACACAATGCAAGTGGCACCAACCAACCATGGTTCCTTCAATTGAACCCGATTCCCAATAGAATCTGGATAAATCACATACACTCCCACTGAGCAATGATTTATCTCCATCACAACTTCCAACAAGAATCACACATTTTAACATACACACAGATAATCACACAAAGCATAATGCAACACAACTATCAACGAATGTAATGAAACACCAACTAGACTCAATGCATGTGGTACAAAAATCGATCCCTGTTTCATGATCACAGTTCCCGTCGGAACTCTCGACCCCTGTTTCATGGTCAAGTATGACCCCTATTTCATGATCACACCAATGACCCCTGTTTCATGGTCAAGTACGACCCCTATTTCATGATCGCACCAACAACTGTGATTGCTTACACCCCATCTGGGCACACAATCACGCCAACAACAACGATTCCATCAAGGAATTCGGATAGACGATAACACCCCACCTGGGCACGCCATCCCATAACTATGCACATGCCATGCACCATCAATGACAACATGCAACAACGACTCATTCCTACACATAGCATACTCATCTTCATACCAACATCATTTAACAATCAACATGCATTCATCTAAGCATACCTCATTGCACCAATGCAACAACTACACATCTTTGCATCATTCAATCATGCATTTCACATTATCACGTCAACATCAACAAAACAAGCACATAACATCTCGATACATGCTCACCATACAACAGCAACAACACAACATAAAAAAATACATTTCACTAGGATTCACGCCACAAGGGCTACCCACAGCAACATCCATCCGATATCATACATTGAAATTCATTCATTCAATACTTTTATGCCACAAGGCCATCATTTAATAACCACATTCTATACCAAGATTCAACATCATATAAATAGCCTAAAAGCTCCACATTTATATGGCAATAGCATGACACACGACAAAATACCGACCGCACGCATTTTACGCGGTAAGAAAATCAGACCGCACGACTATTTCTCAAAAACACGAATTAATTAAATCATATTTTACCCTCCAAACCATTTTTAATAGAAACAATATTTCATTAGCTTTCCAACGCTTCGAACGGGAACCAAAACCGACTTACGGTTCAAAAGTTATGAAATTTTGAAGTTTCGGAAATTTTTCAGTTTTGCCCAGACTGAGCTAAGCGCGCTCCAATTCGAAACCGCGCTAAGCGCGATACCTGCAGAAATTCAGCAGAATTTGGCCTTAAAAACATCATAGAAAGACTTTCGGACATCCGTTTTCGATTCCGTAAAAAGCTGCGATCTCAGAATTCAACGTACTACAATATTTTCACCATTAAAAAGTCATCCAACACATTTTCCATTTTTGAAATATTTTGAAATATAATTTTATCAATTTATCCCAATTCCAAACTCGATCAAAACCATTCGAAAATACACAAACAACCATTCCCGATTAATTCCTATCCTCACCCGTCTATACTACATAACTTATTCCACATTCCAACCGTGAAAACATCGATTTCTCATTATTTCATCATTATTGCCCTAACCCTCACAAACTATATAACTCAATCCAAAACTCCCTAAATTATACCAACGAGTATTCCTGATTAAACCCAAACATTACTCGATTATTCTACACAATCTATTCCAAATTCTAACCGTAAAAACATCGATTCTATCGAAATGATCACAATTCTAATCAAGTGGAAAACATATATTTTTCAACCAAACATTCAAACAAATACATACATATACATATACAAGCAAGATATAATCGAAACTTCTCACCCTTACCCGATTAATCGAAGTTCAAGCTTTGATTTGGATGATTTCCTCCTCTTCCCCTTTTTCTCTCTTTTCTTCCTCTTCTTTCTCTTATTTCTCTTTTCTCCTTTTTTTCTTTCTATTTCTATCTTTTCCCTTTTTATAACAAAATATCCAACCCCTCAAAAGACTATTTTACCCTTTTGCTCAAATATCTCCCAAACGCTCTCAAAATGTGATAAAACATAAACATCGATGAAAAATATATCAGGAATTAAAAGTTAATAAGAAAACATTATCAATTGTAATTATTTTATCTACCAGAGAAATTATCCAATTAACAGGTAAAACTCATTTAATTTACACAATTCACAAAATTTCACATAAATGAAATAGATAAATATGATTAACCAAATCGGGGCGTTACAACTCTCCCCCACTTGGTCATTTTCGTCCTCGAAAATATAACTGAGACGAACAACTCCGGATACGATTCTCGCATCCGACTAACCAACTATCATGCCAAAAAAAAGGCACACCACGAATAGCACAAACTGACAAACCATCTTGCTAACAGCAACTACAACAACGACAAGATGCAATGCCCATACAATGCACTTGACTACTAACTCACGACTCAAAGAATACCCAAGTTACGAACACATAGGTTCACTCTAGAACCGGAACACAACAAGATCGTTACCCTCACCATAGGTAACACTCCCCCCTAATTCCCCACATAGGAATTAGCTACTCACACTCGAACCATCGCGATGGAACCGAGGCAACAACAAAAACAAGAACATAAAGTTCCACGGCACAACATCGTTTCAACAACCTCTACTTAACCATAATACCAACATCCTTGTCACACAACATTATTACAACAATGCTACGATTCACCAATCGAACATATAACCAAAACATCCATCTACATAGTAGCCCATGAATAATATTTAAACCTTTCACCTAACACTTCCATTCTGAAACGTCCAATGGTCTCATCATTCCTACATGTTTCCAATGTTCAACCTATGAACTCTTACAAGTCACACACACATATACGAAATGTGCCACATCACGCTTTCAATGCGCACTCTGATTACTTGCAACAATCAAATCTACCAATTTCATATCCAACTTCTGACTCTCTCTAATATTCACCAGAAAAATCATAGTTCATTTCTAATATACCCATCCTCGTTGTCTCATACTCTATTATTTCCGACCAAACAGGTACTCAATATTCTTGTGATTACTAACACTTCGAACTCAAAACTATACAAATAATACCTCTAGATTCTCAACACGAAATTAACCGCAGCCATCTTGAAATCATGAATCCTTAATCGTTGTAAAGCATAAGCCACGACTTTACCATCTTGCATTAACACACTCACTAAACTCATCATAGACGCATCCCAAGACCTCACAAACGGTTTATCAGGATCACGCAGAATCAAAACTGGAGCCGTAGACAACTTCTACTTTAGTCCTCTCCAACTTTCCTCACAATGAACATCCAATATTCCATCCAGAAACACATCTAGAAATCACGCACAACTGGCAGCCCTTCACTGTGGCTATTTCGTCAAATCCAGAACACTATTATCACAAACATAACAAACATCTTAGTCTCATCTCCTAAGAATTTTTCTACTTACTTAGCAGATATAACCTCAACTATTCACCTTTGTCCAATTTAAGTTCACTTCCTACTCTCTGAGGAGCAACCATCAATAATACCCGATCGTTCTCCTTCAGAGACATCCCGACTTGACCAACATACTAAAGCCTCTAATCCGCCTCATCTTCCGATATAAGAATCTTCATCGACTCATCAAAATAATCTGTAATCATTTTCTTAATTCCAAACAATTCATTGCACACACTATCCAAGCCGGAAAGACACGTCTATTCCATCCAACATAATTCTGTCTACTATCAACAAGAGATTAAGGGTGATCAGTTCCTCAATTTGTCAATAGACAGCCGACAATCATGATGGGGCATAGACCATCTTTATCAGACCATAATAGCACTTCTTGCATCTTGTGCACAAAACTACCTAAGGCACAAATCCTTAGTCGACATAAACCTTACCTCCGCATTTCCTCTGGAATCGGGAACAACACTATCCAAACAACACTTATAATCCTGCAAACAACGACACACAAAGCCAACGCTCCACAACTGAAGCAACTTGGAGAAGCACCAGCTTCTCCCCCACTTATCTCATTCTCAATCCTGAAGACAAAGGATTAGAAAACCAGGAAGCACTGACAGTGTCTCACACACATATCACATACCAAGGAACAAACAACATCGACAGTATTCAACTGTCATGCCACACCGACTCAACAACCTGGCCGGACGAACCGACCTGCTCTGATACCAATTGTAACACCCCAATTCCCATCGCGGATAAATAATACATAATTAAATCTGAGTGAATAAATTTTTTTTGACAGAAATAAGGATACCACATTTGAAAAAAAACATAATCCACCTGCTCATAACTTTGATACATAACACAAAATGGGATAAATAATAACAGGAAACTTTTTCCAACAAAAGGAAAGTTCAATTATGGAATAAAGCGGAACGATCCATAATTGACTCGTTTTACAAAATAAGTCGTTTCATAACATCAAAATATACATACAAGTTATCAATATATATATATATATATATATATATATATATATATTCACATATATAAACATAAATAACAAAAGCGTTTCCCCCGACTCCTGTGTTACGTATCAGAGCAGACATCAAAGATCTAAGCAAAATGAAGATCTAACTCTTCCACTTGCCTCCACAGCGGCCAATCTGCACGATGCCATAAAAATCATATTCCAGCAGAAGGGTGAGAAATAACAACTAAATCAAGATTGTATAATAATTTGTAAACATATAATTCACATATATTATTCAACTCACCCACACACCACATGCTAACACATATAACATACAAAGATATCATATATTCATATACACAAGTTATGACACACACACACACGCACACACACACACACACACACACACACACACACACAGATATATATATATATATATATATATATATATATATATATATATAGATATAGATAAACACACACCAACACATCACATATATTCATATTCACAGATATGACATATATGTCTCACACCAAAACATAAGATATATTCATATACACAGATATGACATTTATGTCTCACATCCAAAAATGGTTCTTTAAGAACCCACAAATTCCCGCAGGAAACATGGATACATCGCTATACGCCCCACTGGGCTCACGATGATCCTGAACAACAAAACATAATAACACAATGTGTCTCAAAGACACAATGCAAATGGCACCAACCAACCATGGTTCCTTCAATTGAACCCGATTCCCAATAGAATCCGGATAAATCACATACACTCCCACTGAGCAATGATTTATCTCCATCACAACTTCCAATAAGAATCACACATTTCAACATACACACAGATAATCACACAAAGCATAATGCAAGACAACTATTAACGAATGCAATGAGACACCAACTAGACTCAATGCATGTGGTACCAAAACCGATCCCTGTTTCATGATCACAGTTCCCGTCAGAACTCTCGACCCCTGTTTCATGGTCAAGTATGACCCATATTTCATGATCACACCAACGACCCCTGTTTCATGGTCAAGTACGACCCCTATTTCATGATCGCATCAACAACTGTGATTGCTTACACCCCATCTGGGCACACAATCACGCCAACAACAACGATTCCATCAAGGAATTCGGATAGACGATAACACCCTACCTGGGCACGCCATCCCACAACTATGCACATGCCATGCATCATCAACGACAACATGCAACAACGACTCATGCCTACACATAGCATACTCATCTTCATACCAACATCATTTAACAATCAACATGCATTCATCTAAGCATACCTCATTGCACCAATGCAACAACTACAAATCTTTGCATCATTCAATCATGCATTTCACATTATCACGTCAACATCAACAAAACAAGCACATAACACCTCGATACATGCTCACCATACAACAGCAACAACACAGCATAAAAAAATACATTTCACTAGGATTCACGCCACAAGGGCTACCCACAACAACATCAATACGATATCATACATTGAAATTCATTCATTCAATACTTTTATGCCACAAGGCCATCATTCAATAACCACATTCTATACCAAGATTCAACATCATATAAATAGCCTAAAAGCTCCACATTTATATGGCAATAGCATGACACACGACAAAATACCGACCGCACGCATTTTACACGATAAGAAAATCTGGTCGCACGACTATTTCTCAAAAACACGAATTAATTAAATCATATTTTGTGAGATTTGGATCAAACTCTAGTTTTTAAGCATGAGGTCGAAGTCCGTTCACATGCTGCTGTCGAAGTGTTATACTGTCGAAATAATACATGTTGTAGTCGAAGGTTGTTCTAACATGTATCAGTTAATATTGCTAGGGTTGTTAGCATATTGAATTGGGCCTTGTGTTAAGGATCCAATTGTTTAAGTTAGCTTGTACCCTAAGTTAGCTTGTAATGGGTATTTTGTTTAAAGCCCATTAGTTTAGTGTGCTAGGTTTTATTATAAATAGCATGCTAGTCTCTCATTCTAGAGTGTGACAAAACCTAATAAGAGTGAGAGAGGTTAGTTTGTTATTCTTGTATACTTGTAATCCTTGTTTTAAGGAGGAAGGAAAGAATAACAGTTTTATAACCAATCCTTGTTGTTTTTCTCTTGTTTTCTTTGTTAACCATAACCCTTGTGAGTTTCTTGATCATAAAGAAACCAATTATACTTTGTTTCTAAGGTATCCGATTCACAACAAATTGGTGCGGTGAGCGTGGATAAGATGCCTTCAACAAAGTATGAGATCGAGAAGTTCACCGGAGTGAACGACTTCGGTCTGTGGCGCTTGAAGATGAAAGCCCTACTGGTTCAGCAGGGTTGTTTGGAAGCGTTTAAGGGAATGGCAGCCATGGATGCTGCGTTAACGGAAAAAGAAAAGACTACCATGATCGAGAAAGCACACATCGCAATATTGTTGAGCCTTGGTGATAAGGTTCTTCGACAGGTATCAAAGGAGACGACGACATCAGGGTTATGGGTGAAGCTTGAAAGCTTATACATGACCAAATCTTTGGTGAATCGACTCTACCTGAAACAAGCCCTGTATTCGTTCAAGATGAGTGAAGACAAAGCTTTGGCTAAGCAGTTGGATATGTTCAACAAGCTTATTCTTGATCTTGAAAATATCGATGTGAAGATCGATGATGAAGATCAAGCACTATTGTTGTTGTGCGCTTTGCCTAGAACACATGCTCACTTCAAAGAAACTCTCTTGTATGGAAGGGAGTCCCTGACCTTTGAAGAAGTTCAATCAGCCTTGTACTCTAAGGACCTGAACGAACGAAAGGAGCATAAACCTTCGACGGTTGGTGAAGGTTTGGCAGTTAAGGGAAAATTCTTGCGAAAGGATGGTAGGTTCGACAAGAAGAAAGGTAAAAGTCAGCAGAAGTCTTCTAGTGGCGAAACATCTGGTTTTCGATGTTATCACTGTAAGAAGGAGGGTCACACAAGAAAGGTGTGCCCTGAACGCCTGAAAGATCATGGAGGTAAGGATAATGGCAACGCAACCATTGTTCAAGATGACTTCGACTCATCTGATGTTCTTGTAGTTTCAAGCAGCGACTCAAGAAAAGAGTGGATTATGGATTCAGTATGCACTTGGCACATGACTCCAAACAGAGAATTGTTCGAAGAGCTATGTGATCAAGATGGTGGATCGATGCTGCTGGGAAACAATAAATCCTGCAAAATTGCAGGTATTGGATCTGTTAGATTCAAACTCCATGATGAGTCAATAAGGTTATTGACTGAAGTCAGGTATGTACCTGACTTAAAGAGAAATTTAATTTCTCTTGGTGAATTCGACAGGAAGGGATACGTTTTACAAGGAGAGAAAAGTATCCTAAGAGTCATGAAGGGGTCGAAGGAAGTCTTGAGAGGCGTGAAGAAACAAGGCTTGTATACCCTTGAGGCTGAGGTTGTAAGTGGTTCGACAAATACTGTATCCACGAAACCTATGTCGAAGACATATTTATGGCACATGAGATTGGGCCATGTCAGCGAAAGAGGCCTAGTCGAATTGGGGAAGCAGAACCTGCTAGGTGGTGACAAAGTCGAAAAGTTGGAGTTTTGTGAATCTTGTGTATTTGGTAAATCCTGTAGGGCGAAGTTCAACAAAGGCAAGCAAAGAACACATGGATCCCTTGATTACATTCATGCTGATCTTTGGGGGCCTGCAAGGAATCCTTCACACTCAGGTGCAAGGTATTTTCTATCCATTGTTGATGACTATTCCAGAAAGCTATGGGTATTCATTCAGAAGACGAAGGATGAAACTTTTGAGAATTTCAAAAGTTGGAAGATTCTGGTCGAAACTCAAACTGGCAGAAAGGTTAAGAGGTTGAGAACCGACAATGGCCTTGAGTTCTGCAACAAAGCGTTCGACAGTTACTGTGTTGAGTCTGGGATTGCAAGGCATAAGACTGTAGCAGGTACTCCTCAACAAAATGGCTTAGATGAGAGATTAAATCGAACAATCCTTGAAAGGGTTAGATGCATGTTGGTTAGTGCTGGATTGAAGAAGGTGTTTTGGGCTGAAGCTGTTTCGACAGCTGCATATCTAATAAATAGATGTCCTTCGACTGCATTAGATATGAAGACACCTGAAGAAGTTTGGTCAGGAAATCCACCTAGTCTCGACAGACTGAGAGTATTTGGCTGTGTGGCCTATGCTCACATTAGACAAGACAAGGTCGAACCTAGAGCTTTGAAGTGCATGTTCATGGGATACCCTGAAGGAGTCAAAGCTTATAGGCTATGGTGCCTAGAGCCAGGTCACAGGAGGTGTATCACCAGTCGAGATGTAGTTTTCAATGAAGCTGAGATGGCTTTCAAGAAAACTGATGTTGCTGACGAAGAGCTGGAACAGGGAGAGATTCCTATTGAGGTGGAGCATGTTGATGCTGAAGTGTGTACCCCAGATGAAGTTGAAGACGAAACAAAAGATGTTGTCGAAGATAGGAAAATGATAATGACTACCTGTTAGCAAGAGACAGGTCGAGAAGAGTCATCAAGCCACCTCAGAGACTTGGGTATGCAGATCTTATAGCTTATGCCTCAATCTCTGCAAGTGAGGTTCTCGACGAAGAACCTAGAGACTATAAGGAAGTTATGAGGAGTCGAAAGAAGACTGAATGGCTGAAAGCCATGGATGATGAGATGAAATCTCTTAATGACAACGACACATGGGAACTGATCAAGAAACCTGCTGGAGCCAGGTTAGTCAGCTTTAAATGGATTTTCAAAGTCAAGGAAGGAATTAAAGGAGTGGCGTCGAAAAGATACAAGGAAAGGTTGGTTGCTAGGGGGTTCACTCAGAAAGAAGGTGTCGATTTCAATGATGTATTCTCGCCTGTTGTAAAGCATAGATCCATTCGAATGTTGTTAGCCATGGTGGCACAGTTCGATCTTGAACTGGAACAGATGGATGTGAAGACTGCGTTCTTGTATGGTGATCTAGATGAAATAATCCTGATGAGGAAACCTGAAGGGTATGTCGAAAAGGGGAAGGAAGATTATGTGTGCAAGCTGAAGAGATCTTTATATGGACTGAAACAATCTCCTCGACAGTGGAATAGGAGATTCGACAAGTTCATGGCACGCATAAGTTTCATCAGAAGTCAGTTCGACCACTGCGTTTACTTTAGATTTCGACCTGGTAATTCATTTTTTATTTTGTTGCTTTATGTGGATGATATTCTAATAGCAAACAACAATGTCGAAGAGGTAAGGAGGGTGAAGGCTGAACTCAGTAAGGAGTTCGAAATGAAGGATCTGGGAGCTACGTCCAGGATTCTTGGGATTGACATCCGAAGAGATAGAAAGCAGTCGAAATTATGCTTTTCTCAAGAGGCATACCTACGGAAGATTCTCGAAAAGTATGGTATGTCGAATTCAAAGCCTGTTGTAACTCCGACAAACCCTCAATTCAAGCTGAGTATAGATCAGTGTCCCAGTACTGATGTCGAAAGAACTTATATGAATAGCATTCCATATGCTAATATAGTTGGTTCTTTAATGTATGCTATGGTCTGTAATAGACCCGACATAGCATATGCAGTAAGTCTTGTAAGCAGGTACATGGCGAATCCTGGAAAGGCTCACTGGCAAGCATTGAAGTGGATTTTAAGGTACATAAATGGGTCTCTGAATAGAATCCTAATTTATGGTAGAGCCTTGGGTGATGATAGTAAAACAGCAGTCGAAGGATATGTCGACTCTGATTATGCAGGTTGTATGGATACCAGAAAATCTATTTCTGGATATGTGTTCACTTTGTTTGGGACAACAATCAGTTGGAAAGCAACACTTCAGAAGGTGGTTGCCTTATCAACCACTGAAGTGGAATATATTGCCTTAACTGAAGCTGTGAAAGAAGCAGTGTGGCTTGAAGGTTTTGCAAAGGAGCTAAAACTTCAAGGTCCAGTTATCACTGTTAAATGTGATAGTCAAAGTGCAATACACCTGTCGAAGAACTCAGCCTATCATGAGCGAACCAAGCACATTGATGTGAGGCTGCATTTCGTCAGAGGGGTAATCGAGCGTGGAGAAGTCCAAGTGCTGAAGGTTTCGACAGATCATAATGCTGCTGATATGATCACCAAGACATTGCCAAGTTGCAAGTTTTTCCACTGTATGCAGTTGATAAAGCTGCATGAAGAAAACTAGTTCGTTTTTCTTGTTAGAGTTAGATCCAAGGTGGAGATTTGTGAGATTTGGATCAAACTCTAGTTTTTAAGCATGAGGTCGAAGTCCGTTCACATGTTGCTGTCGAAGTGTTATACTATCGAAATAATACATGTTGTAGTCGAAGGTTGTTCTAACATGTATTAGTTAATATTGCTAGGGTTGTTAGCATATTGAATTGGGCCTTGTGTTAAGGATCCAATTGTTTAAGTTAGCTTGTACCCTAAGTTAGCTTGTAATGGGTATTTTGTTAAAAGCCCATTAGTTTAGTGTGCTAGGTTTTATTATAAATAGCATGCTAGTCTCTCATTCTAGAGTGTGACAAAACCTAATAAGAGTGAGAGAGGTTAGTTTGTTATTCTTGTATACTTGTAATCCTTGTTTTAAGGAGGAAGGAAAGAATAACAGTTTTATAACCAATCCTTGTTGTTTTTCTCTTGTTTTCTTTGTTAACCATAACCCTTGTGAGTTTCTTGATCATAAAGAAACCAATTATACTTTGTTTCTAAGGTATCCGATTCACAACATATTTTACCCTCAAACCCATTTTAAATAGAAACAATATTTCATTAGCTTTCCAACGCTTCGAACGAGAACCAAAATCGACTTACGGTTCAAAAGGTATGAATTTTTGAAGTTTCAAAATTTTTTCATTTTTTCCTAGACTGCGCTAAGCGCGCTCCACACCGCGCTAAGCGTGATACCTGTGGAAATTCAGCAGAATTTGGCCTTAAAAACACCATCGAAAGACTTCCGGACATCCGTTTTCGATTCCGTAAAAAGCTGCGATCTCAGAATTCAACGTACTACAATATTTTCACCATTAAAAAGCCATCCAACACATTTTCCATTTTTGAAATATTTTGAAACATAATTTTATCAATTTATCCCAATTCCAAACTCGATCAAAACCACTCGAAAACACACAAACAACCATTCCCGATTAATTCTTATCCTCACCCGACTATACTACACAACTTATTCCGCATTCCAACCGTGAAAACATCGATTTCTCACTATTTCATCATTATTGCCCTAACTCTCACAAACTATATAACTCAATCCAAAACTCCCTAAAGCATACCAACGAGTATTCCTGATTAAACCCAAACATTACTCGACTATTCTACACAATCTATTCCAAATTCTAACCGTTAAAACATTGATTCTATCGAAATGATCACAATTCCAATCAAGTGGAAAACATATATTTTTCAACCAAACATTCAAACAAATACATACATATACATATACAAGCAAGATATAATCGAAACTTCTCACCCTTACCCGATTAATCGAAGTTCAAGCTGATTTGGATGATTTCCTCCTCTTCCCCTTTTTCTCTCTTTTCTTCCTCTTCTTTCTCTTCTTGCTCTTTTCTCCTCTTTTTCTTTCTATTTTTCTCTTTTCCCTTTTTATAACAAAATATCCAACCCCTCAAAAGACTATTTTACCCTTTTGCTCAAATATCTCCCAAACGCTCTCAAAATGCGATAAAACATAAACAACGATGAAAAATATATCAGGAATTAAAAGTTAATAAGAAAATATTATCAATTGCTATTATTTTATCTACCAGAGAAATTATCCAATTAACAAGTAAAACTCATTTAATTTACACAATTCACAAAATTTCACATAAATGAAATAAATAAATATGATTAACCAAATTGGGGCGTTACATCTGACATAGTCGATCCTTCATTCAGACGTACTGGTTTAGAAGGAGTACTTTGATTCTGCACTTTGAGGTTCGATTACTTCTGGAAAAGCGATCGATGTTCTTTCGATGTTCAACAATCCAAAGAAATTGCCATCTTTATTTTTAAAAGCAAAAAAAATGTTGACAAGTAAATTCATTTTTGTTTTATTTCAAGAATCGTTAATCATATTAAAATTTCATTCTGTAAAGCTAAAACAAATGAGAATTGCAAACGAAAGCACTAGGGCTCAAATTTTATTCATAGGATGGAAATCAGCCAAGCGCGTGATTCCATAGAGTATTTACAAAGTTAGAAAATGGTAATATAAGGGAAAAGGGCTACAGTGAAACATAACAACCACTATCCTTCTACCAACTTTGAATTCTAGGAATCCTGAGCTTCTGTTGAGGATGGCCCTGACTGAGATTTCTGACGGATGGTGTAACTGCTGCTGAGGGACTTGCCCCTTTGTTGGACGTAGTTACTTGCCATTATTCCTAACTTTTGCCTGGATTGTACTTGGAGGTTTCCAATCCATCGGGATGATTTTTTATTATGTCTTTAATTTTCGCCTGGACCGCCCTTTCAGGTTTTCAATCCACCGAGACATTTTTTTTAGTTATTTAGGCGAAGTATTTCTTGACTACGTCAACATTTGTGGGGTAGGAAAATTCCTCTCTGTCCATGGTTGGGAGTCTCAAGGCGCCACCTGAGAAAGCTTTCTTGACCACATAGGGGCCGTCATAATTCGGAGTCCACTTGCCCCGGGAATCAGTGAGAAATGATTGTATCTTCTTGAGCACGAGGTCTCCTTTCCTGAAGACGCGAGGTCGGACCTTTTTGTCAAACGCCTTCTTCATCCTTTGCTGATACAACTAACTATGGCATAGTGACATTATTCGCTTCTCTTCGACCAGATTCAGTCCGTCGTGTCGACTTTGACACCATTCAGCCTCTGTTAGCTTAGCTTCCATCAATACACGGATTGATGGGATCTCTACTTCTATGGGGAGCACTGCTTCCATGCCATATACTAGAGAGAAAGGGGTTGCCCCCTGTTGAAGTACGGACAGATGTGCGATAACCATGAAGAGCAAGGGGTAGCATCTCGTGCCAGTCTTTGTAGGTTACGACCATCTTTTGAACGATCTTCTTGATATTTTTGTTAGCCGCTTCTACCGCTCCGTTCATCTTGGGTCAGTAGGGAGATGAGTTATGGTGTTCGATCTTGAACTCAACGCATAATTCTTTCATCATCTTGTTGTTCAAGTTGGATCCATTATCAGTAATGATCTGGCTTGGAACACCATAACGGCAGATGATATTGTTTTTGATAAAGCGTACCACGACTTGTCGGGTTACGTTGGCGTGCGATGCTGCTTCGACCCACTTGGTGAAGTAGTCAATGGCTACCAGGATGAACCGATGTCCGTTCGAAGCCTTGGGTTCGATCATGCCAATCATATCAATTCCCTATATAGAAAAAGGCCATGAGGAAGAGAGAACTTTGAGATGCGTTGGCGGTACATGGATTTTGTATGAGTATATTTGACACTTGTGACACCTCCTCATGTACTCTTAGCAATCGGATTCCATTGTTAACCAATAGTACCCTGCTCTCAGAATTTTTCTCGCCATTGTGTGTCCTTTGGCATGAGTGCCAAAGGATCCTTCGTGAATTTCTTTCATCACCATGTTCGCTTCTGGTCTGTCTACACATCGGAGCAAGACCATGTCAAAATTTCTCTTATAGAGTGTATCACCGCTCAGGAAGAAGTTTCTATCCAATCTTCTGAGGGTTTTTCTGTCCTTTCTGGATGCCCCAGGTGATGATCGTGATACCAAGGTTTTTCGTCTAAGACAGCTTCAATCGTGAAGATGTAGGCGGGCCTTTCAAGGCGCATTACGTCGATCTTAGGTATGTCATTCCATTGACCTACACTAATCATGGAAGAGAGAGTGGCTAATGCATTAGCCATGTGATTCTATTTACGAGGGATATGATGAAACTCGATTCTGTTGAAGAATGGTAACAACCTTCTCGCGTAATCTTTTTTAAGGAATCAATCCTGATTGGTATGTGTTCCAATCTCCTTTGATCTGATTGATAACCAGGGCTGAGTCGCCATAAACATCCAAGTTCTTGATCCTTAAGTCAATCACTTCTTCGAGACCCATGATACAAGCTTCGTATTCGGCCTCGTTGTTTGTACACTTGAATGTCAGTCTGGCAGTGAAAGGAATGTGGGTACCCTGAGGTGTTACGATGATTGCCCCAATTCCATTTCCATAATGATTGACAGCTCCGTCAAAGATTAGTCCCCATTGGGAACCTGGTTCTGGCCCTTCATTGGGTAGCGGTTCATCGCAATCTTTCATCTTTAAATACATGACATCTTCATCTGGGAAGTCAAATCCGACTGATTCCTGATCGTCAATCGGTTGATGAGCCAAATGATCGGCTAAAATACTTCCCTTGACGGCTTTCTGAGCATGGTACTCGATGTCGTATTCTGATAACAACATCTGCCAACGGGTAATCCTTCCCGTGAGAGCAGGTTTTTCAAAGACATACTTGATTGGATCCATTTCGGAGATTAACCAAGTAGTGTGACGAATCATGTACTGGAGAAGACGTTTGGCTGCCCAAGCCAGAGTGCAACAAGTTTTCTCAAGCATAGTGTACCGAGTTTCACAGTCAGTGAATTTCTTGCTTAAATAGTAAATGGCAAACTCTTTCCTTTTTGTTTTGTCTTGTTGGCCAAGTACACAACCCATTGAGTCTTCCAAGACTGTTAGGTAAATGATCAGTGGTCTTCCTTCCACCGGCGGTGATAGAATCGGTGGATTCAACAGATACTCCTTGATACTGTCGAAGGCGGTTTGGCAATCTTTTGTCCAAATGCAGTCCTGATTCTTTTTGAGTAATTTGAAGATTGGCGCGCACGTCGCAGTTATGAGGAATATAAATCTGGAAATGTAATTCAAACGTCCCAGGAATCCCCTGACTTATTTTTCAGTCTTTGGAGAAGGTATTTCTTGAATGGCCTTGACCTTGTCAGGATCAACCTCAATTCCTTTCTGGATGACGATGAGCCCTAAAAGTTTTCCCGAGCGAACACCAAACGTTCACTTGTTAGGATTCAAGCGGAGTTTGTACTTTCTCAACCACTCGAATAGTTTTGACAGGTGGGTCACATGCTCCTCCTCTGCCTGGGATTTAGCAATCATGTCATCGACATATACTTCAATTTCTTTATGTATCATGTTGTGAAACAGAGTAGTCATGGCCCGTTGATAGGTTGCCCCAGCGTTCTTCAAACCGAACGACATTACCTTGTAGCAAAAGGTGCCCTATGGGGTGATGAACGAAGTTTTCTCCATGTCTTTCGGCACCATTTTTATCTGATTATAGCCCGAGAATCCATCCATGAAGGAGAAGAATTTGAACTTTGTTGTACTGTCTACCAGCATGTCTATGTGCGGTAAGGGAAAGTCATCCTTTGGACTGGCTTTGTTCAGATCTCTATAGTCTACACACATTCTGACATTTCCATCCTTTTTCAGAACTGGTACTATGTTGGCTAACCATTGAGGATATTCTAATGTGGCGAGGAAACCCGCGTCAATCTGTTTCTGTATTTCCTCTTTGATTTTGACAGCCATGTCGGGATGAGTCCGTCTTAGTCTTTATTTTACCGGCGGACATTCTGATCTTAACGGTAGATGATGTTCCACGATGTTGGTATCCAACCCTGGCATATCCTGATAGGACCAAGCGAATACATCGGGAAACTCTTTGAGAAGCTTTGTCAAACTTTCTTTGGTAGTTGGACTGAGTAGTGCCACAATCTTGACTTCTTTTCTCTCTTCTCCTGAACCCAAGTTGACCGTTTCCAACGGCTCTTTGTGAGGCTTAATGGATCTTTCCTCTTGTCTGAGTAGTCGGGAGATCTCTTCTAGAATTTCTTCGTCATTTTCTTCTTCAGTCTCAAATACCGGGAATTCAAAGTTGGGAGAAGGCATTGGATCGTATGTTTCAATGGGGTTTAAAACAAGCAATCTGCATGACGTGATGATTTGTTTTAGAAGAGATAGACAGAATGCAAGAGTGCGTGCAGTGTAATTTCTGAAAAAATGCTCGTTTTTATTATTTGAGTTGTTTTTTAGGATTACCATTTTCTGAAAAAGCAAAAAGAGAAAACAACAATAAAATGCAAAAATTACAGAACGACGTTGTTTTATTTATGATTTTGTCAATTCTTGAAACTACAGCACTATAAAACAAAACTCTGTGGCTTTGGGCAAAGCGAAGAGGTATATTTACAGAAAGTGGGCCCTATCAAAACATCTGTTTCACCTGGGCGAGGTGAAAGGTTAAGATAAAGATGGCAATTACTTAGACTTATGAAAAAATTTTGGAACGTTGACTGCAACCCATTGGCGGCGAACTCCTCGGTGAATCACAAAGTCTGGAACCTTCTTTCTCTGTTTGTCTTCAGAAATAACGTTGATTTCTGGTGGAGCAGAATCATTGGAATCTGTCTCCCAGACAGAGTTGTCGTAGGAGGATTCTTCAGCCGTATCTTGCATAGTATTTGCACTCTCAGGTATATCTCCCCATCCAGTTGGCTGGATGTCTTTGAGCCTGATACGAGAGCTTTCGGGAGTGGTGTACTTGACCATGTAGTCGTATTTGCCACTCGGTTGTCCTAAGGTGTCCCACACTTCTTTGGAACTGGATGAGTCATCCCTTTCAATGACGTTGACTTCGGAAAAAACATAGTTAAGGAACTCTTATCCTGCCATCGTTGCAAATTCATTGTTGTACTGGATATTTTCGGAATGACCTGAGTGATGATCCCATGACTCTGTGGGGACGCATGTATTCTTTTCGATGATGCTTAACTGATACGCATTGTTCGGCTGAATTTCTTGCCCTGAGTCTCCTGGGTACGACTGCCAGATAGGCAGGCCATCCATTGAATCATAATAGTTGTGGTCAAAGTTGTCTTTCATCAGAGTGTCCTCCTCTAATGAGTTTGGTGGAGCACGACATCCTTCGGGATCACAATCTCCGTATATCATTTTGACATCTGACCTCGGTATAAATCTCGGACTTTGCGTGGGGAAGCAGAATGGAGTATGCGTTTCGTCCTGAGACATATAACCGTCCTCGTTGAGATAGGACTTCCATTCTTCATCTGTATCAGGGGAGTCTCCCTCGCTGATGGTATGTATTTCTTGAGGTACTGGGTGAAGGAAACCTCCACTGTGGAAGAAGTTATGAATGGGATGAAAAGTTTCGTCGTTAGTAGCTGTCTGGGCACAGTTTGAAGAAAAACCAAGACCCTTCTTTGCTTTGTTATTAGTAGGAATGACAAGCTGTCCCCATCCTTTTGCATTGTTACTTTTGATCACTTCGAGAGCATCTCTGTACAAGGAAATCGACGTTTCTTTTTCTGATTGTTTGTCATTGCTCACTGAAAGTGCTTGGAACTGAGTTCCAACAACCTCCTCTGGTTCTACACAAGTGGATGACGATAAGTTACTAACGATCATGGCTTGCTCTTCGCATACTGTGACGAGTTGGTCATTCTTGACAAACTTCAGCTTCTGGTGAAGTGTCGAAGTGACTGCCCCAGCCTCGTGTATCCAAGGTCTTCATAACAAACAGCTGTATGCAGCCCGGATGTCCATGACCTAAAAAGTGACTTGGAAAGTGCGAGGAGTGATAGTTATGGGAAGGTCGACTTCGCCGATAACTGTTTTTCGAGATCCGTCAAATGCTTTGATGATGACCTCACTGCCTCTCATCGGAGATCCCTTGAATGATAGTCGCATTAGAGTGGACTTCGGCATAACATTTAGATCCGATCCGGTGTCTACCAGTACGCTGGCTAATGCATCATCCTGGCAGTTGACTGTGATATTGAGCACGATATTATGATTTGGGCCCTCTTCCGGTTGTTCCTCATCACTGAAACCCAAGTTGTTGCAAGAAGTGATGTTGGAGATGATGTTGTCGAATTGTCTTATTGTTACATCCTGTTCCACAAAGGCTTGCTCTAAGACTTTCTGTAGAGCTTCCCTGTGAGCTTCGGAACTGAGCAAAAGAAATAGCACCGAGATTTTTGAAGGAGTTTGCAACATTTGATCAACAATGTTGTATTCACTCTTCTGGATGAGCTTCAGCATCTCATCGTTGTTTTTTGAAAGGTCGGGATCATTGGACTGACCGACTGGTTGACCAGGAACTTCTATTTGAGGTTCCTTTTCTCTGGGTTCTCCAACTCCTCGATTGAAGATTCGACCGCTCCATGTTACTCGACTGACGCCTGTAATGTTCACGACTGAGGGTAATGGAGTTTCCTTTCCATTCTCAATTTTTATAGCACCATATTTGTAAGGGATAGCCTTAGTTGATTCATACGGTACTGGTCCCGGCAGATAGATAACTATAGAAGCCTTCTGATTTTTCTGACAATTGTAAGTAATTTCAATTAGTTCCTGGTTGGGAACTTTTGATTCGTCAAGTAGAGGGATGATGGTGCAAACATCTTTGGTCCTCTTATGATAAGAGAATACGACAACGTCTTTTATTTGATCAGCAAAATAGTCTGGCATCAAGTTGATTGATCCAGAACTTGGACATGGTCGAATCTCTTTGTGGTCCAACTAACTTTGAAGGGCTGCTCGCACGAGGTAACATCCTTGATTATCTTCCGATCAAACTCTACAGCGTTCATAGTTGTGTGGTGGCACCTGGCCACGTCCGCTTTGTATGCAGTGTAACCTCACTAGGTCTGTTTCCATGGATCGAACGTCCTGACTTTGATGCCTAGTAGGGTTCCCGTTAGTCATGCTGACTTGTTGTGTGTCTTCATCCATATAGATCGGAAGCCACCAATGGTTAAACAAGTGTTGCAAAGCTCTTTGAACGAGAGCACATCCTTGATCACTCTCATGACACACCTTGCAGTTCTGATAATTATGGGAAGTCAGAAAACCGAGTTGGACTTGTGTAGCGTGTAACTCCACCAAGATGATATTCATCAAGCAAATATCAAAAATCTGAATCATATTTACTTGATACTGACTTCTATCGCGGTAATCCTAAATCCATCCAAGATCCATCTGACGCTGGAGGGCCTTTTGTACAAAAGAGCATCCCCGTTTGTTTACCGAGCAGACCAGACAGGAATCGTAATTGTGTCGTGGTAGATTGTCATGTTGACTTCACGAATTCGGTGCTCCTGGATCCATCCGAGATCCATCTGTTCCTGTAGAGCTGATTGCACCATAGAACATCCCTGGTTGCTTTTAGAGCAGATATCACACTGGTGATAGTTATGAGACGGTACATAACCGTATCCACTTTGTATGCAATGCATCTTGACCAGGTTGGTCCCTAATAAGAGTACATCTCGAACTTGATAGTTGTGCTTAGACTCTTTTTCTATCAAATTTACCGCAGCTTTCTCGTGTTGAGGCAGCGGGTTCGTTTAAATATTTGGATTTGTATTCTTGAAGGATAATACCCCACTCCTAACAAGCTTCTGTACGTCGGATTTGAAATTGAGACAGTTTTCTATGTTATGCCCTGGTCCTCCTTGATGGTAAGGGCAAGCCTAATCCGCTTTGAACCAAAAGGGTGGATTTTCCGGTATTGCAAAAGGAGCCCAGGTTTGGACGTGCCCTTTGACCAGTAATAGTGGAAACAGTTCTGCGTACAACATTGGTATAGTATCGAACCCCGGTGGTCGCGTTGTACGGTTGTTGTTGTATTGAGGACGAGCCTGCTGAAGAGACTGTTGTGTCCTTTACTGAAGTTATCGTTGAATCGGTTGGCTCTGAGCAACCTGAGGTTGATACGTAGGAATAGACGCATGGTTAATAACAGGAGTTACTCCTGCTACTGGTTGGTACCGTTGCCTTTTCTTTCCGAGAGAGATATTGCCAATATCCTGCTCTTTTTTCTTAGGGAGAGCACTACCGTATCTTTTGGTACTGCTTGATGGTCCATCATCTTTTACTAAACGTCCTTCTCGGACTGCTTCTTCAAGACGAGCTCCCATGCCCACCATCTCAGAGAAGTCACTGGGCGCACTGGCGACCATTCTGTCGTAGTAAAATGAACTCAAGGTTTTCAAGAAGATCTTTGTCATCTCTTTTTCCTCAAGAGGTGGACAAATCTGGGTGGCAATTTCACGCCATCTCTGAGCGTATTCCTTAAAGGTTTCCTTATCCTTTTGTGACATGGCTCTAAGTTGATCTCTACCCAGTGCCATGTCTAGGTTATACTTATATTGTTGAGCGAAGGCATCACCAAGATCTCTGAAAGTGACGATCTTAGTCCGGTTCAATCCCATGTACCATTTGAGTGCGGCACCGGTTAAACTATCTTGGAAATAATGGATCAGTAGCTGGTGGTTCTCTGTCTGAGTTGACATCCTCTGAGCATACATCACCAGATGACTTTGAGGGCAAGAGTTACCCTTGTACTTTTCAAATTCGGGCACCTTGAATTTGTGCGGAACTTTCACATTAGGGACCAAACAAAGGTCTACGACGTCCTTTCCGAATAGATCCTAACCGCGAATGGCTTGCAGTTTCTTCTGCATCTCCAGGAATTGTTCCTGGAACTCATTCAATCTCCCGTACATACTTTCGTTTCCAACATAAGGTATATGTGGAATTTGTCCTTCTGGGACAGTGTGTACCACGGGTGGTGGTATAGTCATTACGGTCGTGACTCTTGGTGCTTCCCAAAGTTTGTAACCTTCAGGAGTTGTTGTCATGCCCCTGACATCTTCGCTTTCCCGAAGTTTGTAACCTTCAGGCCCAGCAGCTCCTGCTATTGTTTCCGGACCTTCAGTGATCGGCGAAACATATCCTTCCGGGATATAGTTAATAGGCATGCCCCAGGGACGATCTTTCGGCATTTTATACCTAGGATCATACTTCTCCACTATGGGCATCGATGTGATCTCTGAGATCACAGTCCTTTGAATCAGAGCTTCTGCTAGAGCTTGCATGTCACTATGAAGCTTTCTCAGATCTTCTTTCAAAGCGTCGAGTTCTTCTCTCAACTCTCTGTTCTCTTCCTCGAGATTATCCATCATTCTTTGTCGATTGGCCCGAGTATTGTACGAATAAGACAATTTGACTCTAGAATCGAGACACAAGCATGAGATTCGTAGGTAAGAAGAATGCGTTTATGTGAGAATGATGAATGATATGCAATGATTATATTAATTATCTTTTTTTTTGTTTAATCAAAAGAAACATCAACAATTAGATTGCAAATATCAAACAGTGGGGAGACCCCATTTTATTGAATTCAAAGATTACGGAAATGGAAATACAGTAAATTACACAGTGTTGTAAAAGGAAATGTCTAAGCTAATGGATCCCGAGTCCTCTCTGAGGAGGGCTTATGTGCTGGTTCTGGTACTTTCCTCTTCGTTGACCGGGGCTCTTGAGCCGTTGTCGGGTTGTCACTCCTTTGCCAAGTGAAAGGAGCGAGCAAATTCCTTTGGTCTTCTTTATTTTCTACAGCATGTTGCTCAAAAATCTCGATCAGAGCATCTTTTTCTTTTAACAGTTGCTGTATTTTGTTACACTCCACATTGAGAATACGATACTTGTTCTTCCAAGACCTCTTCTCCCGTTGAACTTTGCTGAGAGTAACCTGAAGTTTCTCCATATCAGACATAAAGTAAAGGACAAATTCCTTTAACAGAAGAACCTCCTGACGAGGGTAAGGCATCCTCAATTTGAGAGCTCTAGTTTGTACCCAGTGGAGATAAGGTTCCACAGAGACACAATCTGGTTTTTCCAGAGACTCTCTTCCTTTCCTGTGAACATGTTTCCAAGCATGCACTATTTCTGTCTTTAGCGCCCTGTCATTTTCTCCTTCCTTGAAGAAAAGACCTTCCAGATGAACATTACGTGGGACATGTCTCATCGGGTATCCGAATTGACGACGAACTAAAACTGGATGATAATTGATTCCTCCTTTAGTTCCTATGAGGGGTACATTAGGGAAGTTTCCACAACGGTCAATGATTCTTATCCCGTCATAGATTCGGTTGTACCAATCGATGTCAGAGTTGGTAAGAGACATGATTCTCTGCGACCAACGTAAAGTACTCTTATGATCCCAAAATGCAGCAGACTTGGGCAAGTGGGAAGTGAACCATTTGTATAGCAGGGTACACAACATGTGATCATTCCTCCGCTGTATAAATTCCTTAGGTGTACCGAATGATAAGCATCCGTGAGCAAGGTCGGTACATGGTTTCCAATCAGAAAAACCTTAATGGCGTTGATATCAACGAAGTCATCAATGTTTGGAAACATAAATAACCCGTAGGTGAGCAAAACAAAGACGCTCTCGAAAGCACTCACGTTCCCTATACTAGCAAAGTACAGAGCCTTCTTTATCAAAAACTTGGCTGGAAAACCTTGGATCCCACCCTTAGTGGTCATGTGAGTCCTAACTTCTGACTCGTCTAAATAGATTTCTCTTGCCATGGTTTGATCCTTTGGAATTTCTTCCAGTCCAGAAAAGGGAGCTTGGTCAGTAAGGGGTAAATCAGTCAGGTGAGAGTATTCCTCCAGTGTTAGTGCTAGTTGATAATCCAGGAATGTGAAACAGTGATAGACCGGATCATAGAACTGGATTAGCGTAGCCAGGATTCCTTCAATTACATGGACCCTTAACAGAGACAGTAGTCCTCCGTGCTTAGCTCTGAAAGCATCGGGGTTGGTGATCATCCTTGCCAACCCTCTCAAATCCTCTAGTTTTGTAACCTTGAAGGTGTACTTGTGAGTCTTCCTCCTACCGAAATCCATAACGCAATCTTTTTCTCTGACATTTGCAATCATTGTCTTAGTTTAGTTTGAAAAAGAGAGACTAGAAGAGAAGATTTTTCTTTGTTTAATGTTTTTTAATGAAATGAATGCATGAATGCAGCACACAAAAACATAGAAAAAACATGGGATCAAAGGTTCGGTGTCATGAAGTCAAGGCTCTACCTATCCCCAAAGGTTTTACTAGTGATTTTTTGTACCTGTCCTCAGAATCATTGACCCCTCTTGGGATAACAACAGCAGGCTGGTTCACCCGAACGAGCTACAGTATCTTAGAGTGATCTCAGATGAGGGTAGTATCGCGTGACAACTATTTCCGATAGCTTCCGCACTACAAAATAGTAACAAGGTTTCAGCCTACTAAATCCTGAGTTTCACTTACAACCACAATCGAACAATCTGCTTTCAACAACCGAAGTCGTATAGGCATTGAATCTGCAAAGGGTGTCTCCACTGATTCGATGGTCGACCGGGGTCTCTTATTTTGGAGTCACTCCCTGTAAGATTACCCGTCTAGTGCCATCACTTATCTTAGGTGTATACTCAATCTGTCCAGATGTGGCATCACCCGTAGTCCCATTAGCAGAAAAAATAAACACGGATATCAATTAGGAAAAGCGATATATATATATATATATTTATCGTAACATCCTAGACCTCTTAAGAGCTATAATCCTATGATCCTAATAGACAATGGTCCCCAGCAGAGTCGCCATTTTTCGGTAGCGAGCGATTTTTGTCGGTGACGCGACCACCTTATCGCTGGTTCTTCTCCTCACCGCAATGAGGAGGAAATGGGTAATACTTTCTGATTTCTTATTTATCCCATGAAGCTGAAAAGGAAAGGGAAGCTATCTAAAACTAACCTTGCACGTGAATGTTTGACTGAATAAACGCTTAAAAGAGATTGGGGGGTCCGGGGTCAGGTTATACAATGGGTAGTTGTCAATTACCCATCCTATATGTGGTTATCCACTGGATATTAGCTTTAGGTTTTGCTTTGTAATTGATAGTGTTTCTCTGTTAATGGGTTTGAGAAAGTTTCTTGGGAAGTTTGAGTGAGTGAGTGAGTTTATGTTGATGTTCGGGTTTTCCCGATGTTTTTGGTAAGGTACTAGACCTAAGTTTTGGTGTGAAGGTACTGGACCTATAGTTTTTGATTAGTATGCTCGCTAAGATTTCGCAATCTTATGCCTACGTATTCCCGTTTAAACGGAACAGTGAAATCAGAGCGATCGTAGTTCCTCCTATTCGAAGGGAGGAAAGAGATGTTTAGTGTCTTGTTCAAAGCCCAAGATTGAAGCTAAAAGGTTTTGTTTGAGAGAGAGTTTATCATCTCTAAAGCGGGATTGTTGATTTTTGTGTGCCTTAATCAAAGCACAAGGTTGATGCTTAAAGGTTAATCGACTCGGTTAGGGAAGTCTTTATCCAAAGTCTGGATAAGACTGACTCAACAAGAGAGTGTATATATTGGTGTCTTGTACAAGGCCCAAGATTGAGGCAAAAAAGAGACGGACTCTTTGGGGATATCTTTATACAAAGTCTAAGAGGAGGCTAAAAGTTTGACTTTTCTGGGGAAAATGTTATATCTGTCTTGTACAAAGCCCAAGATTGAGGCTAAAAGGGATTTTGACTCCGTCGGGAAGGTTTGTATGTGTCTTGTACAAAGCCCAAGATTGAGGCTGAAACGGGTTCGACTCTAACTGGAGAGTATTATCTGTCTTGTATAACGCCCAAGATTGAGACGGTTTGACTTTCCTTGAGGAAAATCATTCCTCAAAGCCTAAAGGAAGGCTGGGAGGAAAGGACTCTTGCTTAGGGAAGATATCTGTCCCAAGCTCAAGAGAGGGAGATTTATGTCTTGTACAAAGCCCAAGATTTGAGGCTAAAAGGCTGACTCAACAAGAGAGTATTTTTATCTGTCTTGTACAAAGCCCAAGACTGAGGCTAAAAAGGTCGACTCAACAAGAGAGTATTTTTATCTGTCTTGTACAAAGCCCAAGACTGAGGCTAAAAAGGTCAACTCAACAAGAGAGTCTTTTTATGTGTCTTGTACAAAGCCCAAGACTGAGGCTAAAAAGGTTAACTCTACAAAAGAGTCTGAAAAGGTGATTACCTCAACAAGAGAGTCTACAGAGGTGACTGACCCAACAAGAGAGTCTGAAAGTTGGCTGACTCAACAAGAGAGTCTGAAAAGGTTAACTTCGCTGGGGAGAATCATTTGTACAAGGCCCAAGAGGAGGCTGACTTCGCTGAGGAAGGGTCATTATACAAAGCCTAAGAGAAGGCTATCTTTCTGGTGGGGACTCTTGAGATCCCTAGGCAGGTCCAAGTGGGGAATCAACTCTTGATGAGGATTACATTAGAGTTGAGATATCAGATACCTTGAGGTTCTGATACTGGTGGTAAACTGACCCTGGTTGGGGAACTCTCATGAGAGAGCCTGGGTTTCTGCTGGAGATTGATCCAGAGTGACTGGGGTTTCTTCCTATGTTTGTAAGGAACTTGAGAATGTCTTTGAGACTCAAGGGGATTAGACTGTCCAAGTCTACTAGAAGAGTTTTATCTTTTGTATGATGCCCAAGAAGAGGCACGGGCATTAAGGGATGAGAATCAACCCTAAAATGGTTGGAGTTTTTGACACTGGAAAGACTGCTTTAGCAAAGGATGACTAAGTTCTGTCTTATACTTTTAAGAGGTCGTCGGGGTCCTTGTATCAAGCCCAAGAGAAGGCATGAGAACTTCTAAGAAGCCGGAGGGTCCTTGTATAAAGCCCAAGAGGAGGCTGGGATGCTTTTAGAAAGCTTGTGGGTCCCAAACCGAGAGAAGTTCAAGAAATGCAATTCATCGAGAAAAGATTATTTCATGAAAGTTCGAGGTTTGAAGAAACTCAAGAGATGCCATTCACCGATAATAGATCACCTCTGGGGAGTAGAGTTCCTTTGGCAATTTCTAGTAGTTACAGCCTGAGAAAAGGTTCACCGAGAATACTGCCTTTCTCTTTGTTCCATATTGTTTAACCCCAAGAGAAGGGAAGACTGTATCTGGTAATCCTATGGGGATCTAGTTTTGTTTGTATTTCAGGAGTGACCAACAGGGCTTTACCTAGTTCTAGACCTAGTTGCCGGGGAAAACTCTGAATAACTATACTAGTATATATACAATGGATATATGACAAGTATTTTAAAAGGATATGAAAGAAGACTAACCATGCGCAACTTCCCACAATACAGTTATATATATATCCGACATGTATTTAAAAGAATGAAAGAAGACTAACCATGTGCCGCTTCCCACAATACAGTAATATATATAAAAGCAGGTAAAAGAAAGCAGATAAAACTTACAGGTGAGCAAGCTTCCATGCTGTATTGTTAGTTGTTCAGAGAAATTAAAGAAGGTTTTGAACAATATATATATTTGAATCTAAATCAAAAGGGAATTGTTTTGAAAAGATTGTTGGGGCTTACAACTCAAGGAGAGGCCCAAGGTTTAACAGCGATCGCACTATTGTTTTAAATATCGTACCGGGACTTATACAACGACTGAGGCCCAAAGAGGTTTTCTGTACAAAAGGGTTGGGTCTTATACTATTTCAAGAGGCCCAAAAAAGGTTTAAAGAAAAGAAATGGGACTTACAACACGAGGGTAGGCCCAGTTGATTTTATTAAAAAGGCGACGATCGCGCCGAACTTTTTGAAAATATACAGAGGGACTTATACAATGTGTGAGGCCCAAAATTATTTATTTACAAATGGATGGGACTTACACTCTCTCAAGAGGCCCAAAGATTATTTAAAGAAAAGAAATGGGACTTACAACACGAGGGTAGGCCCAGATGATTTTTATTTTAAAATGGCGATCGCGCCGGGATTTTTTTAACGCAAAGGGACTTATACAATGTCTGAGGCCCAAAATGGTTTTGGTTAAAAAGGGATTGAGTCTTACACTCTATTAGAGGCCCAAAGATTTATTTTTGTACAAGAGATGGGGCTTACAACTCGGAGAGATGCCCAGATGATTTGTTTGAAAGTGGCGATCGCGCCGAGGTTTTTTTGAAAATACAGTGGATCTTTTGCAATGACTGAGGCCCAAAGTTTTTGGTTTCAAAGAGGGATTGGGTCTTACACTCTATTAGAGGCCCAAAGGTGTTTGAAAAAGATTAATGAGGGTAGAATCAATCAAAACCCTAATTTGATTTCAAAATGTATTTTAATTAAATAAAAATTCAATTAAAATGATCAAAATTATCAAACATGTGTGAAAAACAAGTTGTGATCTTGGGTTAATGTTTGAAAAATCATGTTTTTATCCACAAAGTGATTGGAAACCTTTTAAGTTTGGAAAATCAAGAGGGAAAAAATATTTTAAATGTTAAAAAACAAATAAAAATTAATTCTTTGCAAAAATATCAAGTATATGAAATAAATAATGTTTTTGGGAATTTTTGGTAAAATAAAATATTTTAACATTTTTGTGAATTATTAAAAAAAGAATAAACTCAAAATCATTAAAATTCAGAGAGAAATTAATTTTTGAATCAATTAAATAAAATCACAAAAATTCAAATATTTGAAAATTTGAAAAAGTCGCCAAGAACACACCAAGAACACGCGCATGTTCTGGGTTTGATCAGATTTGCGTTTTCTCCTCAATCTCACTTAATACTTGATGAAATCACACAATCCACATATCAATCTACTCGTTTTCACCTCACGATCATGTCTATGGTCTTTAATTTCATTTATTTTAAGCATAGAATAAGAAATCTAAGAGAAACCACAAGAACCCTAAACTCTGCATGAAGGCTCAGAAATTCCACACACGATTCATACAAAATAATTAATTGAGGGGAAACATTCTATGCGTGATTATGAACATATGGCAAAATTATTGTGCGAAGAAATATGCATGAATCATGAGATGACCAAGTTTAGGCTTACTTGAAGGTCGTGGTAGCAAGAGCAATTGGATTTTTGAGTTTAAGGTGTTACAGATGAGTTGTGATGATCTGAATAACTTCCCTACACCATATGGAGTGTGTTTGAATGCTTGGAGTGATTTGAAATGGACTGGAACAAATTATGGCACCTCAACTGCAACTTGGTTGGAAACCTGAGCAACTGGCTGGTGATTTTGTGCAATTGATGTTCCAGATGTTGTTTAAGTGTTTGGATCACTTCTATATGATGTTTATGAGGTGTGTGTGATTGGTTTGGTTGGAATTGTTCCCAAACTCAAAACCCGACAGTGACTTGCTTTAGAAGGCAATTTTGGAAGTGAGAGTGTGATTTTGAGAAAGGCAAGTGTTATGGGCCTTTGGTGTGCTCAAACTGATCAGAAATGAGGTCTATTTATAGTGTGTCAAGTTTGTTTTGCAAGGAATAGGGAATGATGGCTGCAGCAGGCCTTTGGCCAATTGGATCACTTTGGAATCTCAAGTCTCCTCTAGCCATTGACTTGAGATTAGAGCACAGGCTTATGGTTCCCTGATTCAAGGATAAGGCTTGACTGAAGTGTTCATCTTTACTCTGATACATGCCACCTCTAAGCATCTATTGAATGCCTCAAAATAAAATTGGAGTCTTGAGGCATTTTTAGCTTTTAGGGGTGCCACACCTACTTGTAGATTTTGGGACTTTGGAGGCTGATGGATCAGTGCTTGTCCCCCCTTGAGGTGTGCAGATGGATAACCATGCTTAGAGTTGCACAATTTGATGAATTCGAGCAACAATGCACAAATCTGTCGTGTGTGATAGTTTGCATCAAGGCATATTGCAGTCACCATAACTCTTAGCTCAGATAGAATTTGATGGAGTTCTTGGACATTTTGGAAAGATGATATATCCTATTTCAATGTGATGTCCAACTTTGGTTTTGACCCAACTTGAATTACATTGAAAACTGCCTCTACATTTGCAAAAAAATAAGGTAGATTCTGACTTAGTGAAAATTTCACCAAGTGTTGGAAAAATGTCACTTTTGTGTTTTCAGCCATTTTGATCATTCCATAACTTAAAATCCATGAGGAATTGGAATGAGCTGTGGTTGAAATTTTTAAAGTATGCCAAGAGATCTACAAATCCATCTTTGGATCATCCAAAATGGTTGCTTGGATCTCAAGTTATGATCCTTGGAAGTTGGTACCCTAGCCACTTTGTTCCATAACTTAGAAAAATTCTAAGTTTTTATGGTTACCCCTTTTACAAGCTATCCCACTTTCTTTGATTTTCCTTGATGAATGATGATTCCAATCACACATTATCACTGTTTTAGGGTCAAGGAACCATAATTGTGGAAAATTCCAAAAAGTCAAACTTGACTTTTGTGCACAGTTGACTTTTTATCAGATGAATTCCAAACTGTGCGATCCTTGGTGAAATCAAGTCCCTGACCTAAATCAAACCTAATGGATATGTTCCATAGGTGTTATAGGGTGTATTGAATCATGTCCCAAGGTTTGGGAGCATGTCCTGATCAAAAGTCAAAGGTATAGTTGACTTTTTTCGCGAAACCCTAATTGTGGTCCTGATGAAATTGAAACTTATGGATCAAGCTTCTTGGATCAATCCATTGTTGAAAATGGATCAATGTAGTGTATTGGAGACCCTAAAATCATGTCTTGAGGTCTTGGCTCATGTTTTGTCCCAAAAGTCAACTTAGGGGTGAATTAGGTCAAGAAACCCTAATTCCTGATTTTTGGATAAATGCATCCCCTGAGGCTAAATTGACTTGATGATTGGGTCCATGAGGTCCCTTGGAGTATCTTGAGTTATGTTTTGAAGCATTGGCTCATGCCCAGAGGAAAATTTCTACCTGGAGGCCCTGGTCGACCAAAACCTTAATTTGGTGACACTGGCGATCTTGAGGCTTAATCCACTTGGAATGCTGCAACTTTGTGCTTGATTCTTTATGTGAGAGTCCTCTTGATCCTTTATAGGGGTTGAGAGACTAGACAAGTTAAAGATCATGTCATTTCCTAATTGATCCTTTGTCTAAGTGCTCTGAAAGGGCTCAAAACCCTAATCTCTGATTGTAGTGAATGCTCAACAGTCCTTGAGGAGACTGATGAGGCATAAAAGTTCATCCATATTGTGATGATGATTTGAACAATGATGGGAAATCTGGGTGATCAAAATTTGGGGTATGACACTCATACTCTAGAAATCAACCATAGGAATCTAACACGAAAATGCACCTCTGTACATAACTTATTCTCTTTATAGTTACAAACATTTTCAATATTTATTGAAAATTGATAACTAGAGTTGCAGACGAACATAAAATTACCTGAGACTACTAGCAAGCTCTTCAGCCCCTTTCAAGATAATTTTCATTCAAAAATTAATATATGATTAACTCCATGATGCCATACGATTGAAACTCAGAATCGTATTTCTTGAAATTACAACAATCTGACCATTATCCATGTACCTGCCCATACTAGAGCTATTGAATCAAAAATATGAAAAGAACAAATTCAATTTTTAAATTGTGTGAAGAGAACAAAAACCCAAAATGTTCTATCATAAAAACCCAAAAAAACTGTGGGAAGGGAAAAAGATATAATAAATCGAATATTTATGAAAGATATGGTAGTGGAAAAGCTGAGGAAGTTGAACAAATATGTAACCTTAACACCAGAGTGAAAATGAGAAAAGAGATATTGAATGTGTGACACTATGAACATTTGTTAAAAGAGTGGTGAAGATGCAATTGAGTCGAGGGAAGAGAATTGTAGGTGACACATGTGATGATGTCGTTGGCTATGTTTACGGTGGTGAGTTGTGAGAATGAGATGAGAACGCAAACGAAAGTGGCGAGATAGAGTTATACAAGAAATGAGTTTAAAGAATATTAAAAAAATTAGAAATAATTTAGGTTTAATATTGTATATTCAATTTGAAATTATGTTTTTATTAGAATTAATAAATTATATTTTTTTTGCTTTTCACTCTTATGTAACCTTAACACTATAGTGAAAATGTGAAAAGAGATATTAAATGTGTGACATCGTGAACAAATAGTTGTTAAAAGAGTGATGACGATGCAGTTGAGTCGAGGGAAGAGAATTATAGGCGACACTTGTGAAGACGTCGTTGGCTATGTTTACCGGGGTGAGTTGTGAGAATGAAAGATGAGAGCCCAAACGAAGTGGCGAGATGGAGTCGTACAAGAAATGAGTTTAGGGAATATTGAAAAAATTAGAAATAATTTAGGTTTAATATTGTATATTCAATTTGAAATTATGTTTTTTTTTAATTCATCATGTGAATTAATAAGTTATATTTTTTTTAATACTGAAGTAACTTAAGGAACGGAATAAAGATGACTTACAGATTAGGTAGATAGTTAGGATATGTAGAAGTAATGGAATTGTTTAACTTTTACTAACTCTTATGTACTAAGTGGTGTGTACTTGACAAAAGAAAAATGTTAAAAACTAGAATAATTAAGCCATTAACTCATACTCTAGAAATCAACGATAGGAATCTAACACGAAAATGCACATCTGTACACAACTTATTCTCTTTATAGTTACAAATATTTTTAATATTTATTTAAAATTGAAAACTAGAGTTGCAGACAAACTTAAAATTACCTGAGACTACTAGCAAGCTCTTCAACCCTTTTCAAGATTATTTTCATTCAAAAATTGATAATATTTACTCCATGATGTCATACGATTGAAACTCAGAGTCGTATTTCTTGAAATTACAACCATCTGATTGTTATCCATGTACCTGCCCATACAAGAACTATTGAATAAAAAAATAAGAAAAGAACAAATTCAATTTTTTATTTGTGTGAAGAGAACAAAAACCCTAAATGTGGTATCATAAAAACCCAAAAAACTGTGGGAATGGAAATAGATACAACAAATTGAATACTCATGAAAGATATGGTAGTGGAGAAGTTAAGGAAGTTGAACAAAGATGGAACCTTAACACCAGAGTGAAAATGAGAAAAGATACATTAAATGTGTGACACCGTGAACAGTTATTAAAAGAGTGGTGAAGATGTAGTTGATTCGAGGGAAGAGAATTGTAAGTAACACCTGTGATGACGTAGTTGGCTATGTTTACGGTGGTGAGTTGTGAGAATGAGAGATGAGACTGCAAACGAAAGTGGCGAGATAAAGTCGTACAAGAAATGAGTTTAGAGAATATTAAAAAAATTAGAAATAATTTAGGTTTAAGATTGTATATTCAATTTGAAATTATGTTTTTTTTAGAATTAATAAATTAGATTTTTTTTTGCTTTTCACTCTTATGTAACCTTAACTCTAGAGTGAAAATGAGAAAAGAGATATTAAATGTGTAACACCGTGAACAAATAAGTTGTTAAAAGAGTGGTGACGATGCAGTTGAGTCGAGGGAAGAGAATTATAGGTGACACTTGTGAAGACGTCATATGCTATGTTTACGGTGGTGAGTTATGAGAATGAGAGATGAGAGCGCAAACGAAATTGGCGAGATGGAGTCGTAAAAGAAATGAGTTTAGGGAATATTATAAAAATTAGAAATAATTTAGGTTTAATATTGTATATTCAATTTGAAATTATGTTTTTTTTTTAATTTATCGTGTGAATTAATAAATTATATTTTTTTTAGTTACAAACATTTTGAATATTTATTGAAATTTGATAACTAGAGTTGCAGACGAATTTAAAATTACCTGAGACTACTAGCAAGCTCTTCAGTCCCTTTCAAGATGATTTTCATTCAAAAATTGATATGATTAACTCCATGATGTCATATGATTGAAACTCAGAGTCGTATTACTTGAAATTACAACAATTTGACAAATATCCATGTACCTGCCCATACTAGAACTACTGAATCAAAAATACGAAAGGAACAAATTCAATTTTTAAATTGTGTGAAGAGAAAAAAAACGCTTAATGTCGTGTCATAAAAACCCAAAAAACCGTGGGAAGGGATAAAGATACAATAAATCGAATATTCATGAAAGATATGGTAGTGGAAAAGTTGAGGAAGTTGAACAAAGATGTAACCTTAACACAAAAGTGAAAATGAGAAAAGAGATGTTGAATGTGTGACACTGTGAACAGTTGTTAAAAGAGTAGTAAAGATGCAGTTGAGTCGGGGGGAAAGAATTGTAGGTGACACTTGTGATGACGTCGTTGGCTATGTTTACGGTGGTGAGTTGTGAGAAAGAGAGATAAGAGCGCAAACGAAAGTGGCGAAATGGAGTCGTACAAGAAATGAGTTTAGGGAATATTAAAAAAATTAGAAATAATTTAAATTTAATATTGTATATTCAATTTGAAATTATGTTTTTTTTAATTCATCATGTGAATTAAAAAATTATTTTTTTTAATACTAAAGTAACTTAACGGAAGGAATAAAGATGACTTACATATTAGGTAGAAAATTAGGATATGTAGAAGTAATGGAATTGTTTAACTTCTACTAACTCTTCTGTACTAAGTGGTGTGTACTTTGCACAAGAAAAATGTTAAAAACTAGAATAATTAATCCATTAACTCATACTTTAAAAATCAACCATAGGAATCTAACACAAAAATGCACCTATGTACATAACTTATTCTCTTTTTATTTACAAACATTTTGAATATTTATTGAAAATTGATAACTAGAGTTGCAGACGAACTTAAAATTACCTGAGACTATTAGCAAGCTCTTCAGCCCCTATCAAGATGATTTTCATTCAATAATTGATATGATTAACTCCATGATTTCATACGATTGAAACTCAGAGTCGTGTTTCTTGAAATTACAACAATCTGACCATTATCCATGTACCTGCCCATACCAGAACTATTGAATAAAAAATAAGAAAAGAACAAATTCAATTTTTAAATTGTGTGAAGAGAACAAAAACCCTAAATGTCGTATCATAAAAAGCCAAAAAATTGTGGGAAGGGAAAAAGATACAACAAATCGAATATTACTGAAAGATATGGTAGTGGAGAAGTTAAGGAAGTTGAACCAAGATGTAACCTTAACACTAGAGCGAAAATGAGAAAAGAGATATTGAATATGTGACACCGTGAACAGTTGTTAAAAGCGTGGTGAAGATGAAGTGGATTCGAGGAAAGAGAATTGTAGGTGACACTTGTGATGACGTCGTTGGTTGTGTTTACGGTGGTGACTTGTGAGAATGAGAGATGAGACTGCAAATGAAAGTGGCGAGATAAAGTCGTACAAGAAATGAGTTTAGAGAATATTAAAAAATTAGAAATAATTTAGGTTTAATATTGTATATTCAATTTGAAATTATGTTTTTTTTAGAATTAATAAATTATATTTTTTTGCTTTTCACTCTTATGTAACCTAAACACTAGAGTTAAAATGAGAAAAGAGATATTAAATGTGTGACACCGTGAACAAATAAGTTGTTAAAAGAGTGGTGACGATACAGTTGAGTCGAGGGAAGAGATTTATAGGTGACACTTGTGAAGACGTCGTAGGCTATGTTTACGGTGGTGAGATATAAGAATGAGAGATGATAGTGCAAACGAAATTGGCGATATGGAGTCGTACAAGAAATGAGTTTAGGGAATATTAAAAAAAAAGAAATAATTTAGGTTTAATATTATATATTCAATTTTAATTTATTATTTTTTAATTCATTATGTGAATTAATAAATTAGATTTTTTTTTTAATTTTGAAATAACTTAAAGAAAGGAATAAAGATGACCTACAGATTAGGTAGAAAATTAAGATATGTATAAGTAATGAAATTGTTTAACTTCTACTAACTCTTATATACTAAGTGGTGTGTACTTGACAAAAGAAAAATGTTAAAAACTAGAAAAATTAAGCCATTAACTCATACTCTAAAAATCAACCATAGGAATTTAACACGAAAATGCACCTCTGTACATAACTTATTCTCTTTATAGTTACAAACATTTTTAATATTTATTGAAAATTGATAACTAGAGTTGCAGACGAACTTAAAATTAACTGAGACTACTAGCAAGCTCTTTAGCCCCTTTCAAGATGATTTTCATTCAAAAATTGATATGATTAACTCCATGATGTCATACGAATGAAACTCAGAGTTGTATTTCTTGAAATTACAACAATCTGACCATTATCCATGTACCTGCCCATACCAGAACTATTGAATAAAAAAAATAAAAGAGCAAATTCAATTTTTAAATTGTGTGAAGAGAACAAAAACCGTAAATGTTGTATCATAAAAACCAAAAAAACTGTGGGAAGGGAAAAAGATACAACAAATTGAATATTCATGAAAGATATGGTAGTGGAGAAGTTAAGGAAGTTGAACAAAGATGTATCCTTAACACCAGAGTGAAAATGAGAAAAGAGATATTGAATGTGTGACACCGTGAACAGTTGTTAAAAGAGTGGTGAAGATGCAGTTGAGTCGATGGAAGAGAAGTGTAGGTGACACTTGTGCTGACATCGTTGGCTATGGTTACGGTGGTGAGTTGTGAGAATGAGATATGAGAACACAAACGAAAGTGTCGAGATAGAGTCGTACAAGAAATGAATTTAGAGAATATTAAAAAAATTAGAAATATTTTAGGCTTAATATGGTATATTCAATTTGAAATTATACTTTTTATAGAATAAATAAATTAGATTTTTTTTTTCTTTTCACTCTTATGTAACCTTAACACTAGAGTGAAAATGAGAAAAGAGAGTTTAAATGTGTGACACCGTGAACAAATAAGTTGTTAAAAGCGTGGTGACGAAGTAGTTGAGTCGAGGGAATAGAATTGTAGGTGACTTATGAAGACGTCGTTGGCTATGTTTACGGTGGTGAGTTGTGAGAATGAGAGATGAGAGCGCAAACGAAAGTGGCGAGATGGAGTCGTACAAGAAATGAGTTTAGGGATTATTAAAAAAATTAGAAATAATTTAGGTTTAATATTGTATATTCAATTTGAATTTATTATTTTTTAATTCATCATGTGAATTAATAGATTAGAATTTTTTTAATACTGAAGTAACTTAAGGAAAGGAATAAAGATGACTTACAGATTAGGTAGAAAATTAGGATATGTAGAAGTAATGGAATTGTTTAACTTCTACTAACTCTTATGTACTAAGTGGTGTGTACTTGACAAAAGAAAAATGTTAAAAACTAGAATAATTAAGCCATTAACTCATACTCTAAAAATCAACCATAGGAATCTGACACAAAAATGCACCTCTGTACCTAACTTATTCTCATTATAGCTACAAACATTTTGAATATTTATTGAAAGTTGATAACTAGAGTTGCAGACGAAATTAAAATTACCTGAGACTACTAGCAAGCTCTCCGGCCCCTTTCAAGATGATTTTCATTCAAAAATTGATTTGATTAACTCAATGATGTCATACAATTGAAACCCAGAGTCGTATTTCTTGAAATTACAGCAATCTGACCATTATCCATGTACCTGCCCATACTAGAACTATTGAATCAAAAATAAGATAAAAAACAAATTCAATTTTTAAATTGTGCGATGAGAACAAAAACCCTAAATGTTATATCATAAAAACACAAAAAACTTAGGATGGGAAAAAGATACAATAAATTGAACATTCATGAAAGATATGGTAGTGGAGAAGTTGAGAAATTGGAACAAAGATGTAACCTTAACACCAGAGTGAAAATGAGAAAAGGGATATTAAATGTGTGACACCGTGAACAGTTGTTAAAAGAGTGGTGAAGATGTAGTTGAGTCGAGGGAAAAGAATTGTAGGTGACACCTATGATGACATCGTTGGTTATGTTAACGGTGGTGAGTTGTGAGAATGAGAAATGAGAACGCAAACGAAAGTGGCAAGATAGAGTCGTACAAGAGATGAGTTTAGAGAATATTAAAAAAATTAGAAATCATTTAGGTTTAATATTGCATATTCAATTTGAAATTATGTTTTTTTGTTAGAAATAATAAATTAGATTTTTTTTACTTTTCACTCTTATGTAACCTTAACCCCAGAGTGAAAATTAGAAAAGAGATGTTAAATGTGTGACATTGTGAACAAATAAGTTGTTAAAAGAGTGGTGACGATGCAGTTGAGTCGAGGGAAGAGAATTGTAGGTGACACTAGTTAAGACGTCCTTGGCTATGTTTACAATGGTGAGTTGTTAGAATGAGAGATAAGAGCGCAAACGAAAGTGGCGAGATGGAGTCGTACAAGAAATGAGTTTAGGGAATATTAAAAAAATTATAAATACTTTAGGTTTAATATTGTATATTAAATTTGATTTTTTTTTAATTCATCATGTAAATTAATAAATTAGATTTTTTTTTTAATACTGAAGTAACTTAAGGAAAGGAATAAAGATGACTTACAGATTAGGTAGAAAATTAGGATATGTAGAAGTAATGGAATTGTTTAACTTCTACTAACTCTTATGTACTAACTGGTGTGTACTTGACAAAAGAAAAATGTTAGAAAACTAGGATATGTAGAAGTAATGGAATTAGTTAACTTCTACTAACTATTATGTACTAAGTGGTTTGTACTTGACAAATGAAAAATGTTAAAAACTAGAATAATTAAGCCATTAACTCATACTCTAGAAATCAACCATAGGAATCTAACACGAAAATGCACCTCTGTACATAACTTATTCTCCTTATAGTTACAAACATTTTGAATATTTATTGAAAATTGATATTTAGATTCGTAGACGAACTTATAATTACTTGAGACTACTAGCAAGCTCTTCAGCCCCTTTCAAGATGATTTTCATTCAAAAAATGATATGATTAACTCCATGATGTCATTTGATTGAAACTCAGAGTCGTATTTCTTGAAATAACAACAATCTGACCATTATCCATGTACCTGCCCATACTAGAACTATTGTATATTCAAATTGAAATCATGTTTTTTTTAGAATTAATAAATTAGATTTTTTTTTTGCTTTCCACTCTTATGTAACCTTAACACTATAGTGAAAATGAGAAAAGAGATACTAAATGTGTGACACTGTGAACAAATAAGTTGTTAAAAGAGTGGTGACGATGCAGTTGAGTCGAGGGAAGAGAATTGTAGGTGACACTTGTGAAGACGTCGTTGGCTATGTTTACGGTGGTGAGTTATGAGAAAGAGAGATAAGAGCGCAAACGAAAGTGGCGAAATGGAGTCGTACAAGAAATGAGTTTAGGGAATATTAAAAAAATTAGAAATAATTTAAATTTAATATTGTATATTCAATTTGAATTTTTTTTAATTCATCATCTGAATTAATAAATTAGATTTTTTTTAATACTGAAGTAACTTAAGGAAAGGTATAAAGATGACTTACATATTAGGTAGAAAATTAGGATATGTAGAAGTAATGGAATTGTTTAACTTCTACTAACTCTTATGTACTAAGTGGTGCATACTTGACAAATGAAAAATGTTAAAAAATAGAATAATTAAGCCATTAACTCATACTCTAGAAATCAACCATAGGAATCTAACACGAAAATGCACCTTTGTTAACTAGAGTTGTAGATAAACTCAAAATTACCTGAGACTACTAGCAAGCTCTTCAGCCACTTTCAAGTGATTTTCATTCAAAAACTATTATGATTAACTCCATGATGTCATACGATTGAAACTCAGAGTCATATTTCTTGAAATTACAACAATATGACCATTATCCATGTACCTGCCCATACTTGAACTATTGAATAAAAAATAAGAAAAGAACAAATTCAATTTTTAAATTGTGTGAAGAGAACAAAAACCCTAAATGTTGTATCATAAAAACCCAAAAATTGTGGGAAGGGAAAAAGATTCAATAAATCGAATATTCATGAAAGATACGGTAGTGGAGAAGTTGAGGAAGTTGAGGAAGTTGAACAATGATGTAACCTTAACACCAGAGTGAAAATGAGAAAAGAGATATTTAATGTGTGACACCGTAAACAGTTGTTAAAAGAGTGGTGAAGATGCAGTTGAGTCGAGGGATGAGAATTGTAGGTGACACCTGTGATGACGTCGTTGGCTATGTTTATGGTGGTGAGTTGTCAGTATGAGAGATGAGAGCGCAAACGAAAGTGACGAGATAGAGTCGTACAAGAAATGAATTTAGAGAATATTAAATAAATTATAAATAATTTAGTTTTAATATTGTATATTCAATTTGAAATTATGTTTTTTTTAGAATTAATAAATTAGATTATTTTTTTTTGCTTTTCACTCTTATGTAGGACTTGCATTGAACCGAACCAACTCGAAAATAGTTCGGAATTCAGTTCGACAATTAATTCGTTGAACTTGGTTCTTAAACCTAATGACCTGAATATGAGCGAAAAACTAAGTTCGTTAACTAAATGAGCAAGATATTTTAATCTAACGGTTTTAATTGATAATTTATATTCTCAAGTGAGCAAAATATTTCTAAAAATAACTATACAAATAAAATTAGTATCGTATAAATTAATTAATTTTTAAATTAGTAGATTTTTAAGACAAAGTTAAATTCCAATCTAATAATTTTTATTTTATTTCAATTTTTTTTAAATAATATTAATCAAAAATGTCAAAAATGCCTTATTCCTAATGTTACAAGATCAGAGCTTTAAAACCACTAAATTGTGATAAACAACGAGTAAAACGAAGAATAGCTCCGACAAGCCACCTTCCTCGCACACGCACAACAACAAATTTACTCCTGATTATCTGCAACATGTTAATGGTGGACAACATTAAGCAAAAGGGGTGAAAAATAAACTTCGATATAAAACGGTGTAAAGAATGCAATGGTAGATAAACACACAACATAATATACATTCGATACATGATTAACATCATCATAGTCTCACACCCATTCCACAACAATAAACACATATATGTAATGAGACTCATGACACAACGTGACACTATGCATGTGGTACCAATTTAACATTTGGTTCTCTCAAGAACCAGGTCCCCCCTATGAACCCATGAGCTCGCCACCCCCCTTCTGAGCTCCAAGCCTCCCTTCTGAGTCGGGACAAGCCACTAGTCCCCTCTTCTGAACTAGTGAACACACATATTTCAAAGACATAACACAATGGTGCATGGTAATACAAATCAATGCAATAATAGTACTATGCTTACGTTCCCCCTTCTGATCATAACCAACATGGATTGACACCTAATAGTAATTCCCCCTTCTGAACTACTATTCAACAATCATAATAATAGTGCATACAAGCATACAAATAGCCCCCCTTATGCACTGTTTATCATCACATTATCAACACATAATTAATCACCATATAATCATGCATCTCACAACAATATTAGCCATATTCACATCATATAACATCACAAACAACATCATATTGCATTCTATAGAACTGCTACATCGTGTAAACAACAACATGTGAGTAAGTCAATTATCATTCAACAATAATAAGTCCACCATGATTAATTAAGTTTATAATAATTAATTAACAACACAAACACAGCCAAATAGTGACCAATCATTGACTGAACCACAGAACAACATCAAAATTCTAAACTGACAAATCGAACTAACCAAATTGGGATAAAGTCGCCCCTTTTGATAACATAATGGGCAACCCGTCACCAAGGTGATGCCCGTCATCCTGTTAAAAAAATCTAATTTGTCATTCTAATGACGACCGACTTGTAAAACTAAGCCTGGAGACCATGGTGGTTTCCCTGTCATAACGCTGACGCCCGTCAGCGTCTTAAGGTGTGTGACACTCAACCTCTCATATGGGTGACACTCGTCACTCTGCACCAGAATGCAGAAACATGAATTAGCCATGGAATTTCACTGGAAGCTCAAATCCTTGGCTTCCCAATCATCCCAAAATGTCCAGAAAAATATATTATATATAATATCATCATTATAACATGTTAAATCACATATTTACATAATTTATACTTCAATTTCCCAAAATTCATGTTTATGTTCAAGGCTTAAAAAGCTCAACAATGGCATATATCATATAGGTATAAAACAAAATTTCACACATGAATTTAGTCATGAAAATTAGATAACAACAAATTTAATCATTAATTTTCAGATTATCATACCACAACAACAATTCATAATAGTTATCACGTAATTCCTAAAGAGAGTCATGTTAGGGGAGATTTTCACGAGGGAACATTGAACATTGTGGGACTTCCTTTTTTTAGAGCAACACCTTTGTGAGAGACACACCACATATTCACCCAAAACCTTAAGGTGATAGGTGGGTGGTTTCTCTCACTTATAAATGCTCAAGTCACCATATTCCTATCCAATGTGGGACTATTATCCACACTACTCACACTTGTTATACTTAACACCCCCCCCCCCCTCCCTCAAGTGTGAGTCTATCCACAATGATCCCCCTTAAGCGGGAGCTCTTTTCATCCACATACACTTGTACCGCCGTTGAAACTCTTCAACGAGGCACTTAACCCACCGCCTGTGGGGATACTTTCGATACAAGTGAGTCGGTCCTTTACTCGAACCAGAGGCTCATGATACCACTGTTAGGGGAGATTTTCACTAGGGAGCATTGAACATTATGGGACTTCCTTTTTTTAGAGCAGCACCTTTGTGAGAGACACACCATATATTCACTCAAAACCTTAAGGTGATATGTGGGTGGGTTAACTCACTTATAAATGCTCAAGGCACCACATTCCTATCCAATGTGGGACTATTATCCACACTACTCACACTTGTTAGACTTAACAAGTAAGGGTCCCTATTCTACCCTTTCATGCAAAACACCAATATATAAGCACTTCCCCTACCTCAGATTCCTAGCTGCAATTCTGAATTTGATTAAGGTTGATGGTTTGAGTTCTTCCCTCTTCAAGCCCTGGCCTCATTTTTCTCCAAAAACTCCAACTTTACGTACTTTCCCTAAAAAACTCTACCAACCCCTTTTTTATCTCTAAAAACTTAATTTAATCTTTTACTAATTACACTTAGGCCCAACTCTTATACTTCTCACCAATTACACATAATATTATGAGTTTTTGGTCATTTCAACTTGCAGGTTAGACGAAGATAACAAAGGTAATTCCTATCATACCCCAAATTTGTCCTATCTGTGTGTAATTTTCATCTATACATCCATCCACTAACCATTATTCAAAAATCCAAAAAAATATGTTGTTTTCCTGTGGCTTAAGTTTGTGCTTCATTTGAGGATATCCAGTCAGAAATGTGGGCAATATGAGTTAGAGTTCCTCTAGTTATGACCAAATTTTAGTCAGGCAAGAGAGTGTTTCTTAATCAAAGCCAGGGTGTACTTCACTCAAGTGGTGCGGGTTGAGCTTCTGATTAGGGTTTATGCCAATTTAGATCGGTTGTATATGGATCAATTTATCAAATTGTGTCAAGTTGCCAGTGTCTCATGGTTGATAGTCATCGGGCATTAATTCATCTTTCAATTAGGGCTTTAACCAGCAGTTCGCGCTTCAAGCCATTATCCATTTTCGATTCCATATCTATTCTATTCAAGTTCCAAAAATCCATATTCACTTTTTATCCATTTTTATCCATCTTTTCTAATCAATTCTCAAAAGTCCAAAAATTCTATAATATCCAAAAAAACATACATCCATTTTAAGATACAAAATTCTATAAAAGCCCGTTTGAATTACAAGTTCCAAATCCAAAACCATGGTCATATTTTTTCATCATGTTACAAAGTCCAAGCCTAATTGACAAGTGATTTAATTTTAATTTCACATTATTCCAACCAATAAAGGCCCATTTCATACTCACAAAAATAAAACCATATCATTTTTACAATACAAAGCTCATTTTTTAAAAATTCATGAAAATTAAGGCCCATGTTAAGACGCTACCAAAAAATAACAAAATTGAGAAAAGCTCATGGATCCACGCAGGCCTAAAACACTCCGCAATTGTCAAGACGCTACCAAGCTGCTCCAAAATACCTTCACATGAATCTCAGCTTCAATACACAAGTGTCATACCCCAAATTTTGACCATCAATATTTCCCACCATTATGAGAGTCATCACCACCATATGGATGTACCCTCATGCCTCATCAATCTCCTCAAGGATTGTTGAGTATTCACTACAATCAAGAACTAGGGTTTTTGAGCCCTCTCTGAACACTTGGACAAAAGATCAATCAAGGAATGACATGATCGTCAACCTGTATAATCTCTTTGAACCTCCATGAGGAATCAAGAGGACCCCCATATCAAGAATCAAGCACAAATTTGTGGCATTCCAAGAGGAAGGAGCCTCAAAACACCCGATATCGCCAAATTAGGGTTTTTGACGACTGGGACCTCCAGAGTGAGATTTTCACAAGAGGATGAGCCAAGACTTCCACATAAGACTCAATATGTTCAAAATAACCCTAAAGAACCATTGGCAAAGTTAAAACACCCTCAAAGGATGCATTCCCCAAAAGTCGGGAATAAGGGTTTTACGCGCCGAACCGATCCGGAGCCAAAAGTCAAAACATGACTTTTTTTGGCAAAAATGATCCTTATGATTCATATTTTCACAAAATATGATTTGTAATGCCATTTGAACAAGAATTGATCAAGAAATCAAGATAACTTGCAAAAGGGGCAATCTTCAAAAACTTAGAAATTTTTCTAAGTTACTAAATGAAATGGTTTGGGTACCAACTTCCAAGGGTCATAACTTCTGATCCAAGCAACCATTTTGAATTATCCAAAGCTTGATTTGTAGATTTTCCTACACTCTACAAAAGCTTCAACTACAATAAACTCCAATTCTTCATGGATTTTTAGTTATGGAGTGATCAAAATGACAAAAATGAAGAAATGACACTTTTTTAACACTTAGTGAAAATCTGCCTAAGTTAGTAGCCTTGAACATCAAAGTTCATGAGGTTTTTTCAATTGGATCCAAATAGTTTCAAAACAAACTCTGACCATACATGGATAGTATCATATGAGGGCTCTTTAAAAAGTACAAGAGGCTCCCATAACTCCATTTGAGTAAGGAGATATGACCTCCTCAAAATGGCCATTTCCAACTGTCATGTACAAGGCAGTTTTGGGTACTTTTGCTCGAGCTGGCCAAATTATACAATCCTAAGCCTTTTCACACATATGAAAACATACAAGGATCTTATCCAAGCAATATCCTATGATCCATAATCCTTTCAAGTCAAGACACTACCTCTTTTGGCATGTGGAATTCAATGATCCAAATCCAAAAACTCCAAATCTGTCCCAAGGCATTCAAGAGGTGCATTGAGGTGGCATGTACTGAGTCCTTAATCACTAAATGAGTCAAGCCTTAGCCCTCCAACAAAGGACCATAGGCCTGCTACACTGACCCAAGTCAATGGCCAAAGAAGACTTGGAAACCTTTATGCCACAATTGGAAAAAGGCCTGCTGCAGTTGCCATTCACTATTGATCCCAAAACAAATTTGCTCTACTATAAATAGAGCTCATTTGTGCTCAAATCAAGTACACCAAAGGTCCTAAACATATGCCTTTCTCAAAATCACAACCTTCACTCCAAAAACACCTTCTTTTGCAAGTCATTATCGGGTTTTGAATTTGAGAGTGATTCAAACCAAACCAATGGTTCACACACCTCATAAACATCATATAGAAGTGATCCAAACTCTTACATAACATCTGGAACATCAATTTCACAAAATCACCAGCTAACTGCTCAAGTTCTTGACAGAGTTGCAGTTGAGGTACCATATCAAGTTCCAGCTCATTTCAAACCACTCCAAGCATTCAGACACATCCCTTGGCACCTAAGGAAGTTATCCAGATCATTGGAACCAACTTACAACACCTCTAAATTAGAATTCAATCATCAGCTGCAAGAGGTAAGCCTGACTCTCTCAAACTCCATGATCCATGCATCATAAATGAATTTTTGAGTTACCATCTTGTTTCTGAATGTATATAGAGTAATAACCCTCAATCAATTGCCATGAATCAATCATGTATGGAATTTCATATTGGTTTGTGCAAATTAGGGTTCATCTGTGTTCATCACGATTATCTCATTCCACACTTAAAATAAATTAAATTAAATGTCATAGTCATGATCGTGAGCAAAAACGAGCAAGTTTGATATTTGGATCATGTGATTTCATCAAGTAATCAATGAGAAATCATGGATTTTGCAAATCTGCAAAAATCAGAACACGCGCGTGTTCTTGATGTGTTCTTGGCGCATTTTTTTGAAATTTTCAATATTTGAATTTTGCTATTTAATTTAATTGATTCAAACATTAATTTCTCTCTGAATTTTAATGATTTTGAGTTGATTATTTTTTCAAAATTAAAAAAAAAAGTTAAAATATTTTATTTTACAAAAATTTCCCAAAAATATTATTTATTTCATATATTTGATATTTTTGCAAAGAATTAATTTTTATTTGTTTTTTTAACATTTAAAATATTTATTCCTCTTGATTTTCCAAACTTAAATGATTTTTAATCATTCTATGGATAAAAACACAATTTTTGAAACATTGATCCAAGCTCACAATTCATTTTTTCACATGTTTGATCATTTTATTAATTTTTAATCAAAATTAATTATATTTTCAATCAAATTAGGGTTTTAATCACTATCACTCTAACCAACCATTTCATAACACTTTTGAGCCTCTAATAGAGTGTAAGACCCAACCCTTGTTATACAAAAACCATTTTGGGCCTCAGTCATTGTATAAGTCCCTCTGTACTTTTTAAAACCACGGTGCGATCGTCGCTTTTTCAACAAAATCATCTGGGCCTCCCTTATGTTGTAAGTCCCATCTTTATTCATTTTTCAAACTCTTTGGGCCTCTAATAGAGTGTAAGACCCAATTCCTTTCTTGAACAAAACCATTTTGGGCCTCAGATATTGTATAAGTCCCGACACATTTTCAAAAAATCTTGGTGTGATCGCCAGTTCAAATCAAAATCACCTAGGCCTCTCCTTGAGCTATAAGTCCCATTTGTTTTCTTTAAAACACTTTTGGGCCTCTAATAGAGTGTAAGACCCAATCCCCCTTTGTACATAAATAATTTTGGGCCTCAGTCATTGTATAAGACCCAATACAGTTTTCAAAATAACAGTGCGGTCATTGTTTTATCTGGGCCTCTCCTTGAGTTGTAAGCCCCATCTCTTGTACAAAAATAACCTTTGGTCCCTCTAATAGAGTGTAAGACCCAATCCTCTTTGTAAAAATAATAACCTTGGGCCCCTGCTATGGTATAAGTCCCACAACATCTGTTAATAATACAGTCTGATCAATGTTATCAAATAAGTCATCTGAGCATCTCTTGTTGAATAAGCCCCAATCTTCTGCTTTAAGATGATTGTGACTTTTAATTCTTAGTTGTTATCAAAACTTTCTTCAATTTCTTTGAACAACTAACATTACAGCTATGGAAGCTTGCTCACTTGTAAGTCTTTATCTGCTTCCATTTACATGCTTTATATATATATATATATATATATATATATATATATATATATATATATATATATATATATATATATATATATATATATATATATTGCTGGAAGCTTGCACACTTGTAAGTCCTTCTTTCATATCCTTTTAAATATTTGTCATATATCAACTGTATATATACTTGTATATCTGCTTAGAGTTTTCCCCACAACTAAGTCTAGAATTAGGTAAAGCCAGTTTGTCACTTTTTCAATCTTAGGCTTGGGCTTGCCACCGATGGAGTGAACCCCTTTGGTAACATGAGCACTAATCATACTTCATGGCCTATTCTTCTCACTATTTACAACCTATCTCCTTGGTTGTGCATGAAGCGCAGGTATATACTGTTAAGTATGATGATTTCTAGACCACGACAACCTGGTAACGACATAGATGTTTATCTTAGTCCATTAATTGATGATTTACGACTCTTGTGGGATGAAGGCGTTGAAGTTGATGATGCATATTCTGGGGAAAAGTTTAATATGTGTGCAATGTTATTTTGCACAATTAACGACTTTCCGGCTTACGGTAACTTGGCGGGATACAGTGTCAAAGGACATAAAGCGTGTCCTATATGTGAAGATGATACTTGTTATCACCAACTTGAGTTTGGAAAAAAGACCGTTTACCTTGGGCATCGAAAATTTCTAAAACCGGGTCATCCTTATCGTAGATTGCGAAAGGCTTTTATTGGAGAGCTAGAGTTTGGTGAGGCTCCTAAACCTTTAACCGGGGATGAAGTTTATCAATGGTAGGAATACATTAATGTTGTCCTTGGGAAGAGAGAAAAAGAAAAAGGTGGGAAGAGAGGAAAAGAAAAAGGGGCAGTTGCGAAAAATATATGGAAAAAGAGGTCCATCTTCTTTGATCTTCCATATTGGTCAAGTCTTGATGTTAGACATTGTCTTGATGTGATGTACATGGAGAAAAATGTGTGTGATAGTTTGATTGGCACACTTCTAAACATTTCGGGAAAGACTAAAGATAGTAAGACTTCCCGTCTTGATATGGAGAAGATGGGTATACGAAAACAGTTGGCTCCAATAGAGAAAGGAAAAAGAACTTATCTGCCTCCAGCATGTCACACTCTATCTAAAAAGGAAAAGAAGATGTTCCGCGAGTGTTTGCAAGGTATTAAAGTTGCGCAAGGTTACTCATCAAATATCAAGAAACTTGTATCAATGAAAGATCTCAAGTTAATTGGTTTAAAATCTCATGATTGTCATGTATTGATGCAACAAGTTCTACTAGTGGATATCCGTGGGATCCTTCCAAAAAATGTGAGAGTAACTATAACGAGATTGTGTTTATTCTTCAATGCCATATGTAATAAAGTTTTTGATTTCAAAAAATTGGATGAATTAGAAGATGAAGCTGCCATAATCTTGTGTCAATTGGAGATGTATTTTCCGCCATCATTTTTTGACATTATGGTTCACTTACTTGTTCATCTCGTAAGAGAAATCAGAATTTGTGGTCCAGTTTATTTAAGGTGGATGTATCCAATAGAGCGATATATGAAGATCTTTAAAGGATATACGAAGAATCATCACCAACCGGAAGCTTCGATTGTTGAAAGGTACATCACAGAAGAAGCTGTTAAGTTTTGTACAAACTATTTGTCGGATGCAGATTCTATAGGAATTCCAAAGTATCGTCATGCTGACACAGACGGGAGAGGTATTCAAGGTCTAAATGTTAGGTCAATGGCTCGGGATGTAGTTATTCAATCACATTTCTATATTTTGAATAATATAGATGAGGTTCAACCTTTCATAGATACTCACAAAAGACTTATGAAGAAAAAATATCCCCGAATGAATGACAAGTTGTTATTGATAGAGCATAACAATAGATTCATGGATTGGTTTAATAAAAGTGTATCTAATGATCCTAGTGCATCCGAGATACTTAGATGGTTGTCGTACGGGCCAAAATTTTGTGTCATTACCTGGAGTGCATACGACATTGGTCATTATACCCTTTATACAAAATCAAAAGATGATCGTAGTATAATGAAAAATAATGGGGTTATGGTTGAAGCCGAATCGATGTATTTCTCTAGTTCGAAAGATAAGAATCCGATATTGGCAACTACCGCGTTTTATGGTGTCATTGATGAGATTTGGGAGATTGATTATGTTATTTTCAAAGTGGCTTTATTTAAATTCAAGTGGGTTCCCAATAATAGTAATGGTGTAGACATTGATGACTTAGGATTCACCCGAGTCGACCTTGGCAAGGCATCTTTTAATACAGAACCATTCATCATGGCTTCTCAAGCAAAACAAGTTTTCTATGTTTCCGATCCATCGGACAAATCGGGGAAATGGTCAATCGTTCTCCAAGGAAAATACATTCCTCTTAGTGATGAAAGTTTTGATATTCCGTCCACACCGTCTTACACAACACAAGTTCCTACCTCATATGATGAAGTTGATGGAGATGTCGTGCATGCTATACGACTCGATCACGAAGAAGGCATATGGGAAAATTAACAAGTACGTAATTTATTATTTACTCATAATATATTAATTGTATGTTATAGTTTAGAAGTATTTTTACTAACAAGTATAATTATTTGAAATCATAGGTATTTTGAGTCCAGACACCAGGCCAGGAGACAAGACACCAAGAGACAAGATACCAATACACCAAGTTACAATTATGTGAAGTTATGTAATGTGTGTAAACTGTAATATGGTATATGTGATATTTTATTTATGTAGGTTGTTTATTCTTATAAACTGTAATCTGGTATATGTGATATTATAAATATGACACGATTAATATTATTATGAAAACTGTATCACAAAATGTGAATTGTATTTTTCTGCTGTGCTGAGATATGGAGAACAATAATACAGGTAAAAAATGGGATTAATTATAAAAGTAGGATGATATTTGTTAATTTTTCCGAAACTTTAACGACGGTTATATTTCCTAACCGTTATAATATATGGCGCGCTGTCCAGCAAAAAATAAATATCAAAACTGTGCTGCTGGGAATCGAACCGAGGACAATTATATTTATTACAACGGTGTAATGTAAAATCGTTGTAATAGTTAGCGCGCTTTCCTATTTATTACAACGCATACAAGGCCGTCGTTGTAAGTATCATATATACAACAATAATCTACATAACAACGCCCTCGCCCGCGTCATTATATGTCATTCCCAACCGTTGTTAAATGGGTTTTTCGTAGTAGTAAGTCTTGCCTTCTCTTGGGCTTAAACAATATGGAACAAAGAGAAAGGCATTATTCCCGGTGAAACTTTTCTCAGACTGTCACTATTAGAAATTGTCAAAGAAATTCACTTCCCTCAGAGAGGATTAATTCCCGGTGAAACTTCTCTTGAATTTCTTCAAACTCTAGAACTGTTAACTAAAGAAAGGATTAATTCCCGGTGAAACCTTTCTTGAAAATTCTTAAGTTTGGTCCCATGGGCTTCCTAAAAGCATCCCCAACCTCCTCTTGGGCTTTGTACAAGGACCCTCAGGCTTCTTAGAAGTTCTCATGCCTCCTCTTGGGCTTAATACAAGGACCCATAGACCTCTTAAAGGTATAGGACAGAACCTAGTCATCCTTTTCTAGAGCAGCCTTTCTGAGTCAAAACATCAAACCAGTTAAGGCTTGACCTTCATCCCTTAACATACCAGCCTTCTCTTGGGCATAATACAAAGATCATTCATCAGCTGAGAATCAATCTCTCCATACCAGTAGACTTGGACAGTCTCATTTTCTCTTTGGATTTCAATGAAACCCTTTTCCTTAAAGAACAGGAAATAACCCTGATCATTCCATCAATCCCACAACAGAGTTGAAACCAACAGGTTTCATAACTCAATCTTCAAACCTTACTCTAATTTTCCCTGCATGGGTCAATTACTGTAAATTCACCATTAACAAAAGACCAGAGGAAAGAACTCCAACTGTTATGTTTTCAGTAAAATCCCCAGCTATGGTCAATTTACTGTCACAATCCTTATCAGAACCCCAAGGTCTCTGATATCTCAACTTTTCTGTAATCCCTAGCAAGAGTTGAACTGCCAAATTTGGACCTGTCTCTGGATTTCAATAATTCTCAACAGAAGTCAGCCTCCTCTTAGGCTTTGTATAATGATAACTCCTCAGCAACTTTTAGCCTCAATCTTGGGCTTTGTACAAGACAGATATAATATCTCCTCAGCTGAGTCACAACTTTTAGCCTCAATTTTGGGATTTGTACAAGACACCCCCTAAATATCTCTCCAGTAGAGTCAGTCACACCTTCTAGCCTCAATCTTGGGCTTTGTACAAGACAGATATTCTCCAACTGAGTCAATCCCTTTAGCCTCAATCTTGGGCTTTGTACAAGACACACATAAATGTCCTCCCTAGTGGAGTCATCTTTTTTAGCCTCAATCTTGGGCTTTATACAAGACAGATAAAACCTTTTCCCTAAAGAGTCAAACCTCTTTCAGCCTCAATCTTGGGATTTGTACAAGACACAAATAAGCACTCTCTTGTTGAGTCAGTATTTCCCAGCCTCCTCTTCGGCTTTGTATAATGATTTCCCTAGTGGAATCCAATCAACCTCGTAGATTCAACCTTGGGCTTTAATCAAGGCACACAAAAATCAACATCCCCTCAGAGGAAATCAAAATCTCTACAGGAAGATACTTCTCTGTATAATCACATACCAAAACATTCAAATCAAAACAAAACCCTAATTCCAGATAACTGCTGTAAGTGGCACACTTGTTGATACAAACATCTAAGTTGTCTGTCCCTCATTATCTTGGTTAAAACCCCATCTAATTGTTGTAAGTGGCAAACCTCTGGATACAAACATCCAAGCCCATGTTCCTCTCTTAGCATGAATTCCTAAGGAAAAATGGCATTGCTCACACTGAGTTAAAGTTTTCTCCTTCTGGAAAAATCACCCTGTAAAGGCAATTATGGCATTGCTGGTCTCCATTGCATTCCAGTTAAAGTAATTCCCCTTTTCAAACTAGTTACCCAAACAACTGTGATTAACATATGAGATATCTCTCTTTAGAGATGACAAATTCTCTCTCAATCAAACCTTTTAGCTTCATTCTTGGGCTTTTAACAAGACACCAGACATCTGTTTCTTCCTTAGAATAGGAGGAACTACGATCGCTCTGATTTCCCTATACTTCATAACAGGGAATACGTAGGCATAAGATTGCGAAATCTTAGCGAGCATACTTAATAAAAAACCTTAGGTCCCTGACCTTACCAAAAACATCGAAAAACCCGAAAAACAACAAAAAATACCCTTTATCTCTCTCTCTCTCTCTCTCTCTCAGACATCCACAAAAGAACAAATTTTCCCATTTCACAGATAAACACAATCAAGTATCAAAGTAGAACCTAAACTATCATCTCATGGATGACCATGTATAGGATGGGTAATTGACAACTCCCCATTGTATAACCTGACCCCGAACTCCCCAATCTCTGTCAAGTGTTTGTTCAGTTAAACAAATGTGTGCAAGGTTAGTTTTAGATAGCTTTACCTTTCCCTTCCAGCTTCACGGGATAAAATAAGAAATCAGAAAGTAGCAACCAACATTCCTCCCACTTAGGTGAGGAAATCCCTATTGCGATAAGGTGGTCGGGTCACCGACAAAAATCGTATGCTACAACAAGCTGATGCAAAACATTTCCCAGCCAACAATTGAGCTATCACGCACGCAAGCTCCAATACATTTCTAGCCCACAAGAACAAAACTTGCCATGACCCAACTTTCATCCAGCCAAACCAATCTCACACAGCACACCGTTCACGCACTAACGACCTGCTGCAAACCATCATGAGCCATCATAAGACGACTTTCGAACCTCATGATCCACACACAAAATCCTACAAAATCACAAATACAAAACGACAACAAACCAATAACTCTGCTCACAATAACAAGTTTCACGCATCACCCCAAAACGCAACAGCATAATACAACCGTACCTCAACAGTATACACGTAATAATGGAAATGTATTCACGAAACTTTTCCACTGCAAGCAATGAATTCGTACACACAAAAATCACGACCACGTCACCAAATTTCTGCAAGATTCTTTCCCACAATACCCTCAACGTTTCCTATAAATAAGAGCATCACCTCACTCTCAATTCCGAAGCTCTCAGCCATTGATAACCTGCCAAATTCATTCCAGAAATACCCTCTGCAAGGTTCATCAATCCATTTCCACCAAACAACCCTTTTCGACCAAACCATTTTCAAACCAAATTCAACCCACTCTTCAACAACAACGCAACCCAGAAACCCATTCAACACCCAATCCCTAAAATCAAACCTAGAAAGAATAGAAACTGAGAATCAGAAGGAGATGAAGAAGTAGAAAGAGTGAACCAAAATAGATTGAGAGCAAAAGTCACAAACCTAAACCAAATCGTGTGAAACGGGAACAAGACGGACGAGACCGAAAACACGACGATCGCGTAGGAAGGTTGGTGTCGTCTCCTTCGCGATACATTCATCTTTGGTTCCTCAGTTTAGTTTTGATGGGGATGACAACACTTTGCTGTGTTTGACCCTTTCCTTTTAATGTGTTATGGCATTGAGGTTGCTAGTGTTTTAGGTTAAGTTTTCCTCATTATGTACCATTTGTATGGGGTATTTGGGCCTGACGGCCCATTTTTTTTTATATATATCCTCACCTTTTTGTTATGCTAACGAGTTTTTGTAGGAAGAGGTGATAGGATTTGGGCCCATATGATCCTCTTCTTCATTTTCACACCCCCTTTCAATTTTGGTACCCCCTTTCTTTAGTTTTATTCCTTATTTTCCTTCTTCTTCTCTAAGTTTGTTATGTAGCAATTATAATTTATGGATCCTTTATGTTACTTTATGTTTTAATGTTACGTATAATTTTCATTTTAATTTTATTTTATTCTCGATTTTATCTTTGGTCTATGAAGTCTTTAGATTCGTGAATGTTGGTCTATCGAAGTTGTTAACCTTCATTATTTCAAATCTGTAGAAAATGATCATTGAGATTATTTTCTATACTTTGGGATCGTGATAGGTTACCTTCTATTAATCGACCCAAGTTTGTGATTAAGATGAGATCATCCGCTTTTCTTTTCGTGTGGCACAATTTCTTTGGAGAATGATCCTCAATATCATTTCTCTACCGTGTTTTATCACACATATTGTTCTTGCAAGACCTCTTATAGTATGATCTTTGTCATAGATCGTGCTATGATGGTTTAGCACTATAGTCGACCCCATTCATCCGATTCAATTGACAATTAACGATTAATCACTAACTACTAACTTTAATTTCTGCTCAATATACTCTTGCTTTACTTTTCCGTTGATAGATCTTTCTCATATTATTATTGTTCATATTCATATCATATTCATTTTGTTCATATCTTGATCATAATATTCGAAAACACAATAAAACGATCGAAACCCCAAAAGACTCCATTGGTGGACGGTTGGTTACTTTTTCAAGCAACGGAACTTTGACCTTGTACAGAAACCCTAGCAAGGAGATTTTGTCTAAACTCTTGCTCATGGCTTAGTTTAGGACATCTCGCACACACACGGCTTCCTCTTGGGCTACCTGACAGTGACCCCATTTATTTCTCGCAATCCCGTGTAACTTACATGTACCCCGCTCCCATTCCGATGTACGCACTTTACTCGATTTTTTTTATTGTGGTTTGTTTACTAGGAGCACCCCTAGGGACTAGCATAGACTAAACCATTTTCAAACTAATTCTCGATTCGTCGTCGAGCCATTTTCAAAACACCCTTGTAAGTTGATTGCTCTTTAGCATCGCCATCACCCTAACACACACACTTGCACCTTTCGCGGTTTTGTTACTAGGAGCACACCTGGGGACTAGTATCGATCCTCCCCTCTCTCGCAAACCCTTGGTCTAATACCAAGTAATAATTTCAAACCCGATTCAATCATTTCGTAAACGTTTTCTCAATCAAACTTACGAAAGAAGAAGATTCTTGGAGTCTAGCATTCCTTGGATCTTTGAATGAATGGTTCTTGGGGCGCACACCTTGGGTTGTTGTTCTTTCAACCTTTCATCTTAAAACACTTAGTCTTTATCAAATATTTTCTCCATCGAATCACGAAAGAAGGAGATTCTTGGAATCTAGCATTCCTTGGATCTTCGGATGAATGGCTCTCGAGGCACGCCCCTTGGATTATTAGTCATTCAATCTTTCGACTTTAAAACATTCAACTTTTCTCAAAACCTTTCTAATTGAATCATGAAAGAACTGAGTTTTTGGAGTCTTGCATTCCTTGGATTCTTGAGTGACTGCTCTCGAGGCGCTCCCCTTGGGTTGTTTGTCATTCAGTCTTTCGTCTCTTAAAACTCAAACCCTTTCAATCCCGTAGTTCCGCGAACTACGAATGCTCTGATTCTTCATTCTTGTCCAAATGTAAGATATGTAGGCACAAGATTGCGATGATCTTGGCGAGCTACCTTCTCCATTTCGCACTGTTTCCCCCTTTCTTTTCCTGGTCGTATCCACGAACTACGAGCGCTTTGATTTCTCATTCTCGTCTGAATGAGTATACCTAGGCACAAGGGCCTCAATCCTTGGCGAGCACCCTATCCTAAACCCCCAATTTTCCCTTAGCATTAAACTGTTCCTCGTACATTTTCGTATTTGATCGTTGAGAAGAAAACAAATAAGCTTAGCTAACGCTCATCATAATTCGAATTAAGAGGTTCCCGTTGAGTACAACGAACGTGGGTCGGGGGGGGGGGGGGGGGGTGCATATACTTTCCCCTCCCGTAACCGACTCCCGAACCCAGAATGTGGTTGCGACGACCATGTTCTTATCTCTTTTAAAGGTTTTCTCGATATTTTCCTTTCCCTTTTTTGGGATAAATAAAGTTCGGTGGTGACTCTGTCGAACCGCATTTTCTTCCGCGCCTTTTGCGCGAGGGTCGTATATTCGATGATTTTTTCGAGGTGCGACAGCTGGCGACTATGCTGGGGATGATTTGCACCATGCAAGAGAGAGTCAAGCCTAACTTAGTGCGATTTGTGAAGAGCGTTATCTTCGCTTGTTTTTTTTTCTTGTTTTCTCCTATCATTTATATATTTGTTCTCTTATTGCTTTCTCTTTTATATGCTCGTTATCATACTTAACTATTGGATCTTGGGATGATATCATGAGTAAAGCTCTACACCCAAGCTTTGGTAAAAACAGAGGGAACACCTAGTTTAGAATTGGAAGTTGATTAATTTTAGCCCCCAAGGACTCGTTCCTTGCGTGCCTAGCATGAAAGCTCCCCTAGAGGAGACCTTTTTGTAGATCTTGTTGTAATGCAGCTAGCCTGTCGCACGACTTGATTCATGAAGGGTCCGTGACTCTGGGAACTAATTTTTAAACCAATTTCTATATTGGTGGTCGTGTAGTGTTAGTCTCAAAGGACTCGCTCCTTGTGTGCCTAGCATGAGGACCCCACTTAGGAGAGACCTTTTCATCACTTTCGTCGTAATGCAGCTAGCCTGTTGCATGACGTTGATGCGATTAGTGTCCGTGATCCTGGGAATCTTATCCATCAACGTAAGAACTATCTCGTGAGTGGATTTATCGGTAAAGAACCTAGAACTTTCCTCATAGAGCCTACCTGTAGGGTTTCGTTGATCAAAGATATTGGTTACTTACCCGTTAATGTGACCAACCTCAGAATTGATCGAACATGTGATCTTGGATTCTTGCATTTTGCATTGCATCCCTATATGACATTGCATCGAATTACATCGGTTATGCATCTTGCATTTCATTCCCAAAGCAGAAACTTATTTCACCTTCCTTCATCTCCAGCAAATCAAGCTGATTCCTCGACACAAATACGTTACTCGAGCCAATAGCGAACGAATGATGAATCGTATCCAACAATACCATGCCGCCACATGTACAGGTAGGACCATCAATGAACGTTATTCAAGGGGTTACCGAAGACAAACAAAATAGTCTCCAACTCTGACCAAGCTAGTTCAAGCATCAATCAAGTGAAGACAGGAATATCAGTTCCTCGAAAAAGGCAGTCATAATGCCAACTCGTTATTTGGATTCTTGTATTTTGTTTTTCTATGCTTAAGTACTGTTTGCTTTGAACATTTCCGTTTTTATTTGGTTTTATTAATGTAGTGTTTATGCATGTTCTGAATTAGTTATGTCGTATTCACTCATTTTCTCCATCTACTGCAAATTACTGACACATATTTCTCCACTTCACTCCCTTTTCAAACTGTTGTTTAGCAATTATTGGAAGGAGGATGATGAAAATGAAATACCCATAATTTCAAATTGTATGCTTTCGGATAAAATCATGCCGATGATGTACATGCATTGTTTCAATCCCCAAACACTGGAGAGACAAGGAGTTAATCCATAGTTAACCACTTCGAGCCAAGAAGTAGCAGTTTCCTTCGGATATTCAAACCCTTACACTCAACCTGAGGCAGGGTAGTGTTTAATTAATCCAATTACACACTCAAATCACAAAGAAAAATCCAAAAGACAGAACGGTTGTTCTTCAATAACCCATGACTTGGTAGTCACAATCCTCCAACAAAATCGAATATTAGGCAAAAAAATCAAGGCAATCCCGATGGACTCGGAAAGCGAAATCAGTTCATCCAAAAGTTAGGGATCAAAAGCAAAATCAAAAGAGGTCCTCAAATCCTCAGCAAAAACAAAATAAAATTTAGTGGCCACCATATCAAAATCAAAAGGTCACTAACATCAATCAAAAAACAAAATAAGGTGACTGCCATCTCGAGCAAACCTTGAATCATCACTCTTTACACCGTCAACCCTTTTGGAAGACAAATGTGTGCAAACTAACTGAACGTAGGACTGGAGTTCATCACGAAGAAGGGGTGGGTACAAATCAAATTTGAGCTTATATCTTTTGTTCCATAAACCGCGAACCAGACCACGTTACAACCGTCAAAAGACCTAATTGAGGCAAGGTTTATTCTGAGAGCATGCTATTGCAAGGTTGCGTAAAATGACTCCCCACATATTTGCTAATCTTCAACATTGGTGTCATTTTCCTTGCTATATCTTTCACACACTAACAAAATCAGCACAACGTCTGGACTAATGGTCCAGTCGTCTCACACTATCACAACACTCGAATAAATAACTCTTTTTCAAAACATGCATGAGCATTGCATTAAGATTACCATTTGTGAATGAGCAATCTTAAATTGCAAATCAGTGCTAGGCATCAAAGCAATTCCAACAAGGGGCAATCAAAGAGGAACTTGAACTCTCAGCGGTGTCGACCCGGATCAAGATTACCCCAAAACCCTCAATCAGGAGCAAATCCTTCAACAGCCTGATAAAGGGTAAGCCATCTCAAAGCACATCAAAGCTCAACATTCAAAGATCAAATCACTTCAGAATTGGTTAATTAGGGGTAGGTCATTACCATGTTCAGACTGAGCAAAACAAGTTGCAGAGGGCAAACCTTCTATGTACTTTCAAGTTGAAGAAGCAGATCTTGCGAGACGATAGAAATCATCAAGTTCAGAGCAAAAGCACGATCTTCACGAGCTGATCACGTCGCTACACTCATTTTTAGGCCATCCTGACCATTAAGCATATAAGTTGTGGTTCTCTCAAAAGTAAAAACACAACTTATCATCAAGTGACCAAACTTGGAGCATATAGAGCATCTTCGTCTGCTTCAATCATGGCGTCTTCAAACATATGATGTCGTGGAAACCAAACCCTCCCACCACCCAAAGTTCAATCCGCATTGGCAACTACCAAAATTCCACCATACCGACACCCTCACAAAACATATCCAATCACCTGTCTGCAATCATACACATCATAAGCATCATATGCGTCATACTAAACATCATAAGCATCATATGCATACAAAAACCAAGTCATACTTCCCCAACACTTGCACCTCTGCGCGTCAGCATTCGCATTGCATTTTCGTTCGATGCAGAACATCAGTACAAAATCAAGCATTCATATATGCATAAGTCAAGATCCAGGATCAATCAATGGATTCCAAAACGATATTTAGCCCAGACAGGGGCATCTTCTTTAAGTTCATGGGCGTTCCTCACGAAGTTGTTCAACCTTATGTAGATCAAGACAAGATTCCAAGAAAATCTTCAGCCCGACCAGGGGCATCTCCTTCAAATTTGTGGGCGTTCCTCATGAAGTTGTTCGACCTTTTATTGATCAAGATTTCAAAGCAAACGTCATCCCAGTCAGGGGAATTTTCTTCAAGTCCGTGGGCGTTCCTCACAAAGTTATTTCATTCTTTTGTTGACGAAGTTGTGACCTCCAGGCAAGTCAATGGGTGTTCCTCATTGAGTTGTTCTCCTCAACCTTTTGTTGATAAAGTTGTCATCCCCAGCTCAACCAGTAGCATTTCTCCGATTCAGTGGGCGTTCCCCGTTGATTTGTTTCTTTTCAACTTTCCTCTTGGGCGTTCCCCAGTGAGTTGGTTATTTTCAACCTTTTATTGATAAGAACGATGTCCCTCAGTGACTTCTTTACTTCAACCTTTTGTTGATGTTTCCAACAAGCCTTACTCATCATATCTCCAACAAACTTGACCTTTTGTCAATTGCCTTATTATCATCCTTTTGGTGATAGATCTGTCATCCTTTTGGTGTCAGATATCTATGTGTTCACGATCATCTTTTTCGTGGTAGCCACTCATGTTGTTTCAATTTAACCTTCATCCTTTTGGTGTTGGTGTCTCTCGAAATTGGGAAGTTCCTATCATCCTTTTGGTGGTAGTAGCTTGCATTGTTATCGTCATCCGTTTGGTGCCAGCAATCCATGAAACTTTGGTCTGTGTATCATTCTTTTGGTGAATGACAACCTCTGATATCGTATTGATCTCACTTTCATCCTTTTGGTGAAGGGTCATTAGGCATCTGTGTCCTTTATCATCCTTTTGGTGATAGATCCGTCATCCTTTTGGTGTCGGAGTCGTGTGTGTACTTACTATTATCCTTTTGGTAATAGCGAGTTTTAACCTCACTTTCATTCTTTTGGTGAAGGGTCATTGTGTGTGTTCACTATCATCCTTTTGGTGATAGGATCGTCATCCTTTTGGTGTCGGAAGTCAAGTCGTGTGTCTTCTATCTTCCTTTTGGTGATAGATCTGTCATCCTTTCGGTGTCGGAAGGTTATGTGTGTGCTTACTATTATCCTTTTGGTAATAGTGAGTTTTGACCTCATTTTCATCCTTTTGGTGAAGGGTCTGTGTGTGTGTGTGTTTACTTACTATTATCTCTTTGGTAATAACAAGTTTCGACCTCACTTTCATCCTTTTGGTGAAGGGTCGTAGCGGGTGTGTTCAATATCATCCTACTGGTGATAGATCCGTCATCCTTTCGGTGTCGGAGTCGCGTGTGTTATCTATCATCCTTTTTGTGATAGACTCGTCATCCTTTTGGTGTTGGTAATCTATGTCTACTTACTATTATCCTTTTGGTAATAGAGAGTTTCGACCTCACTTTCATCCTTTTGGTGAAGGGTCGTAGCGTGTGTTTCACTATCATCCTTTTGGTGATAGGTCCGTCTTCTTTTTGGTGTCGAAGTTGTGTATGTTCTTCTATCATCTTTTTGGTGATAGATCTGTCATCCTTTTGGTGTTGGAGTCGTGTGTTTATGATCATCCTTTTGGTGATAGGTTTGTCATCCTTTTGGTGTTGGAGTCGTGTGCGTGTGTTTCTCTATCATCCTTTTGGTGATAAGTTTGTCATTCTTTTGGTGCCAGAGTCGTGTGTGTGTGTGTGTTCACTATCATCCTTTTGGTGATAGGTCCGTCATCCTTTTGGTATCGGAGTCATGTGTGTGTGTTTAACTATCATCTTTTTGGTGATAGGTCTATCATCCTTTTAGTGTCAGATATCTCTGTGTTCACTATCATCCTTTTGGTGATAGGTCTGCCATCCTTTTGGTGTCAGATATCTCTGTGTGTGTATTCTCTATCATCCTTTTGGTGATAAAGTCGTCATCCTTTTGATGTTGGGAAACTGTGTGTATGCTTAATATTATCCTTTTGGTAATAGCGAGTTTGGACCTCGTTTTCATACTTTTGGTGAAGGGTCTGTGTGTGTCACATCTCCAAAAATCAACTGGCAGAAAAGACAGAAGAGTCGCCACCGAACGTTATTTATCCCGATGCAGGGGAAAGGAAACGATCGAAGAAAACCTCAAAGAAGGGAAATACATGGTCATCGTAACCATAGTCTGGGTCTGGGAGTCGGTTACGCTAGAGGAAGGTATTAGCACCCCCTCACGTCCATCGTACTCGATAGGATCCATGCTTGTTGTCTAATCAAAGGGTTTAGGTATCTAAAGGTCTAATGCTAACTGGAAGGAAAGGGAGAAAAACAAAAGGTGACTCGATAGGACATCGTCGTCCTAGGCATACGTATTCCCTCGGGAATGGGAAAGTCAGAGTCAACGTAGTTCGTAGGACTACAGGATTATTGGGGAAGGTTGCTCGCCAAGACATCGTTGTCTTGTGCCTATGTATCCTCAATCAGATAGGAGAGAGGAAGTCAGAGCAGTCGTAGTTTGACCTACAAGGTCAGTTTTGTTTGTTTGGTTAAAGAGTCCTGATCGCACTGGGGCGAGATGTCACTCCCATAATTTTCATCCAAGTACAAACGCGAAAGTGGCAAGGAAACAGAGTCGCCAGTAATGTGTATTTATCCCAAGAGAGGGAAAGGAAACACTGCATAAACCTGAGAGAAAGGATAGAGCATGGTCTTGCGACCAAAAGAACTTGGTTCAGGAGTCGGTTACGCGAAGGGAAGGTATTAGAACCCCCACGCGTCCATCGTACTCGATGGGATCCACGCTTGCTGTTTCGATCAAAGGGTGTAGGAAATTGGATATCAACTGCTAACTGGGGAACCGGAAATGAAAGGTGGAAAGGAGAAAGGAGAGGAAAAAGAAGTGACTCGATAGGACATTAGCGTTGTCCTACGCCTACGTATTCCCTCAGTGCAATGGGAAAGTCAGAGTCAACGTAGTTCGACGGACTACGGGGAAAGGTTGCTCGTCGAGATATCGCATCTCATGCCTACTTATCTTCAATCAGACGAGAAAGAAGAATCAGAGCAAACGTAGTTCGGCTCAACAAGGGTTGCTTTGTTTGTGTTTTTTATGGAAACGTCAGAGTGCGCGTCCTAGCAGTTAGGTGTTGCAGCTCGCTGTGTGGAGACTTAGGCATTACCTGTTTGCGGTAGAATGGACATGACGAGTCCTTAAGGAATAGAATGAAGGAGATGAGAAGAGAATTTGTTTGTTTTTGTATTTTAAGGAGAAGTGTTTTGATTATTTTGTGTTTACAACGCATATTGTATTTAAGTCTTTCACGTAGGATCGAATGCCTCGCATATCGACCCAAGACAGGACGTATGCTAAACATTCTAAGAAAGTGAGAGAAGACCCCTCACTATCTTATTCTCACATGAAAGGCTCAAATACAATATATGTTATGCCTTTATTAAGTGTTTTTGCTTTTTGTTTTGAGATGAGAAGAAAAGAGACTCAAAGTGTGAGAAAGGTGAAAGTCTAAAGGGAGACTACCAATCCTAGGAGTTGTAATGCTTGGATGATCCTAAGGTTAAGTGTGGTATGAGAACTCTAAGTCTAAAAGAAAAGAGAAGAAGAGTGAGTTCTAACTTACTTCCATGATGGAAGTTAAGTTAAGAACTCAAAGCGGATGAAAGAGATTGAACAAAGAAAGCATTAGATACTTATCACAATCACAACTTTGAAAGCTTAGGGAGATAAGAGAAAAGACGTTGTATGTGGGTGCACACCCACACACTTGACTTACCATTAGCTCCTGAAAATGTTAGCAAGAACAATTTGCAAGTAAAGAACTAAAGAGAAAATAGCAAGTAAAGATCAAACAAGTTAAGAACTAAAGGAGAAAATGTCCTAAAGGTTAATAAAGTACTCAAGGTCAGAACCTATACCCTAAGAAAGGCCCCCTAAAGTTAAGGTACCAAACACCATCAAACTTTGCACAAACAATGCCTTAAACATCAAAGAAATGCACCATGAAAGTAGTTGATGAAAGATGAATAAAAGTGCAAGATGGACATGTATTCATGCTTAATGAAATGGCAAGATCAGAAGCATACATCAAATGAAAGAGGAAGTCACGTAGAACCTAGATCCACAGTTATTTTTCACAGATCAATCACATATAAAGAGAATCGAAGAGATGAAAATTGCCCTAGGTTTTGCAACTATGCTCTTAGTGAGCCTATCAACTAGCCGGATCATTCATAGCTTCTAGTAAGCTCAATAATCAACCAAAACAAGCTAAAACAAAGTGAATTCGGTGCAATAAAAGTTGGAGAAATTAGAACCTGAAACTAATGCAGCCTTGAATCAAAAGAAAACCAGAGGCGATCTTTAAGTTTTTGAGCTTAAACTGAGCAAAATAAATGCTATGGAACTTGAGATCTTGAAGAAAACAGGATGAAATTCCAACTGAACTGAAACTGCACTTGATGAATTGAACTTATTCTCTCTTATTCTTGATCAGAGATGAACCATTGATGATGATAAAGATGAAATATGGATGAAGATGATGATGGAATCGTGTAGAGAGAGAGAGAGAGAGAATTTCAGAGAGTTTGAGATTGAAAGTTTGTGAAATGTGTGAAAATGAGAGAGTTCCCCAATTCTGTGAGCAGTGGAGATTATATATGCAAGGTTAAGATGTTAACTAGTGTGGTTAACAGTTATAAAGTGAGTTAAATGAGTTGGTTAAGTGAGTTTGAGTTAACTAACTGAGTTAAGTTAGTTAAGCACGAGTTGGAAAGGTTGGCTATGGTGTGGAGAGGTTTCTGTAGCTCATGGTGAGGGTGAATGATCAATGGTGGTGTTGATGTGTGTTGTAGCAAGCTTGTACAACAAGTTTTGTTTATTTCCTCTTTGATGTATGGTTGATGGTATGTACATGTATGTGTAAGGGTGGTGTTGGTTCAAATGAGGCAAAAGGTGGATGGTGTTTGAAGCATGCGTGTGAACTGATGTGAATCATCAACCAATGCCAATGCAAAACCCTCTATTCTTGGCAGCATGGTTTCAATGAAAACAAGGGAGTTTGGTGATGAAATTCTTCATGTACAAGGCATGAAATGGTGAGGTTTTGGTGTCATTAGAAAGAGGAGACATGGTAGAACAAGTTTGTTGTTGGAATCCAATGGAATGGAGACTTGTAAGATGATCAAAAATAGCTTAGAACATCAAGGTACAAAACTGACTTCATGGGCGTGACGACTTGGTCTGCAGGCATGGCATCATGGCCTATGGAATTTCAGCATGAGACCCCTATGTTTGGACCATCATAACTCCTTAATAACTTGTTCAAATGGAAAAATGTCCAACATCAAAGTTGAAGAGGACATTGAGATGAACAACTTTGATGTTCAACAGTTTTTCATTTGAAGCTTTCTTATATGAGAAAAATGGATTGACATTTGACACACCAAGTGTTTGATGAAATTATGGCCTGGGGCCTGAACTTGCCTTGCCATGAGTTGCAATTTGCCTTGATTTTACCAAACTTTGATTGATCATAACTCTCTCAATATTGATCCAATGGAAGAGTTCTTTATATGGATTTGAAGCTTAGAATGTGATCTTTAATTGGCTCAACTTGAGCCTGAAGTTTGGAGATTTTATATTGGAGAAAGAATGCCTTAAAATGTAGTGCAAAATGGTCCAAACTTGCAATTTTTGGAAACCCTAAGTTTCTAAAAATGGAAACTTTGTACATTTCTTGATTTTTCATGATTCCTCTATCATTTCTTGATCAAATCTTGTCCAATGAACATATGTGACTTGAATTTCATGAATTTGACCTTAAAAAGTCCGGAGTTGACTTTTTCCACTGCACAGTTGACTTTTTCCCCAATTTCTTGATTCTCAAGCAACAGACCAATTGAACCTTTTCTGAAATGAGCCAATGGGCAATCTTCTATCCTTAGATACTTGACATCATGTAGAAAAAATTGAAATCAAGTTTGAACCAAAATTTCATCAGGAGAATGCTTGGCTCCAAAACCCTAATTTTGACTGCTTTTGATAGGAGGTGATGAACTGTCCAATCTTCTTGATGACTTCCCATCTTCCAATGACTTGTGGGATCAATTGAGATGACATATGATGTAAGAGACTTTTGAGGCTTGTTGGAAAGACCCTTAGCTCTTTCTCTCTTGCTTTGGAAGATCAATACTCTGCAGTCCACTGATCACATGCCCTTATGCAAGATGTATGCTATGTGATGCAATGAGGTGTAAATGCAATGCAATGAAACATAAGTTATGCAACAACAAGAGGGCAAATTTTGGGGTGTTACAACTGCCCCTATTCAATCATTTGTTGACCTGAGAAGGATGAAAGCACTGGTTATTCAGACAATCAAGGTGAACTGTGATTGAATACCACAACAACCAGAAAATTTGCACGTTGAATGAAGAAGAAAAGGGATATAAACCCTTCCAAATAAACTCTGCTTGGATAAAACTCTAATGATAAGCATAATACTGGAGAGATGTCTTTTGAACGAAGCCAGATGACTACTGGCTTGCCACGCTGCTGGTGGGCTTGGAAAACATCTTTTGAACGACGCCAGATGACTACTGGCTTGCCACGCTGCCGGTGGGCTTTAACAATGTCTTTTGTACGACGCCAGACGACTACTGGCTTGCCACGCTGCTGGTGGGCTTTAAGAATGTCTTTTGTACGATGCCAGACGACTACTGGCTTGCCACGCTACCGGTGGGCTTTAAGAATGTCTTTTATACGACGCCAAATGACTACTGGCTTGCCACACTGGCGGTGGGCTTTAACAATGTCTTCTGTACGACGCCAGACGACTACTGGCTTGCCACGCTACCGGTGGGCTTTAACAATATCTTTTGTACGACGTCAGACGACTACTGGCTTGCCACGCTGCCGGTGGGCTTTAACAATGTCTTTTATACGACGCCAGACGACTACTGGCTTGCCACGGTGGCGGTGAACTTTAAGAATGTCTTTTATACGACGCCAGATGACTACTGGCTTGCCACGCTACCGGTGGGCTTTAACAATGTCTTTTGTACGACGCCAGACGACTATTGGCTTGGCATGCTATCGGTGGGCTTTGCAAAATTCCAACACTGGATTATGCTCTGCATGCATGTCAGACATCCCTGCTGAATTTGCTGAGGAGTGAGGATCAATGATTTGACCTCAGAGACTCTTGAAAGGATAATATCTCCGCTGGAGAATAAATGAATAATCTGTCTGCTTCGAAATGTCGCGCTTGCCAAAAATAAATTGGGCTTTGAGATACAAGGGAGTGATGACCCTGTCAAAAATTACTTCATCTGCCAGGGGATGATTTCTGATCATGGCAACTTCTGCTGAAGGAATGACAACTTTCCGACTTGTCTGGGGAAAGAATATACTACCACTCTGCTGAGGAAGAGATTTTGTTGATCTGCTAAACCCTGCGGGGAGAATAACAACTCAGCTATGGAGCATTACTGACAAGATTCGATGTTGAACTCTGTGGGGATGCCATTACCAGAGATACGATCCTACTTGGGGATCGGAACTACTCCGTCTGGGATACGCAAATCCTGGTTAGAATACGTCCTGTTGCAACTCGCTGGGAAAGAGTCCCTAAAGATCTGCTGGGAACACAAAAAAGAAAATCCACTGTGATCTGTTGAGGAGCCAAGCTGGCGATCTTAAACTAAGAACCAAGATGTCCCATGCTAGACAACCCTTCTGCTTGACGACTCCACTGGGGTAATGAGTTGGCAACAAACTCTGCTGGAGATGACCGCTTCAAAGCGTCTCACGCTAGTGATGCCCCTTGAGAAGATTTTACAAAAGACCGAGCATCTTCAAACTCTTAGACAAATATTGAGGCTTGAGCTAGCCATATAAACCAGGAGGTCACTCTACCGGAGACAATAGATCTGTAACACTTCTTACCGGAGGGATTTCACGATGCCCCATGCTTAGGAGGGTCACAAACTCACTTTTGCCCCAGCATTCTGCAAGGCTGATCTGAAGAAATCGTCCCAAGAGGATTTTACAGAAGATTTGGCATCTTCAAACTCCTAGACACTCACCAAATCTCGAACATTAGCCGTAAGTCTGCGAAGCGACTCTATTGGGGAGTCCATAACTGTTATCGACACAGAAAAGCTTGTAGCTGTTGGAAGTACTGAATGAGAGAATCGACTTAATAGGATACAATGATACCTAGTGGAAATTAACTTGTCAATATCGAATCGTCGTGAGTGACCGTCAGCTGATTAATGGACTCAATCAACAAAAGTTGTGACAAAAGGATGACATGTGAACCCTTTCCTGAACACGATTTCCCCGACATTCTGCATGGGTATAGGTGATTATTTGTCTGGAGGGAATGGCCCATGTTCTTGAAAAGGCTTCATTCTTGCTTTTGAGCCTAGTACGAGGCTGCTACTTGCAAGCAAAAGGATATGCACGTATGCCCCGTGCTGGATATAACTTCTGCAACTGAGAAAACCCAACTCCGAACCATCACCTGTGGGGGAAAGCGCCCAGCAATGCTTGGTGCTGAAGATGACTTCATGTTAGGCTCCTGAATGCAAACCTGCGACAAAAGAAATGCACACATATTTCCCGGAGACTGCATGGTTTGAATCCACTGTCCGGGGTTAATCAACATTCAAAGCAATTTTAAATGTTTTCCCTGCGCATGTTATTATAAAGCCTCAATGTTTTCAACAATGCAATGTTTTTTATCAAAAAATCGGACGCTTTGCAAACAAAACAGTAAAACGAAAGCAAGTAAGAAGCTTTTTGACTGAATAACCAATTTTATTGATTGAAACGCCCAGAATAGGCAAGTACATCAGGAAGTAATCCCTGGAAAGAGGTGATCACTGAAAAATTGAGAAAAGAAACTATCCTAATGGCAACGTGAAAACGGCCTTCCACTGAGTTTCAATTCCGCTATGACCAGTATGTCTTCAAGAATTTCCGATTATCTTCGCTTTATGAAAAGGATGATTAGACTGATTCATATCCTTTGGAGATTGCCAGTTTGAGTGAAACGATGCGGTAGTACAGATGACTCAGATCGCAGTCTTCGCTTATTCCCTTTTTTGCGTGGACCGCCCTTTTCGGGTTTTCAATCCACCGGGATACCCATTTTTGCCTGAGTTGTCCTTGCGGATTTTCAACTCACCGGTTGTACAATTTTATTTATTTATTTGTCCCTAATTTTTGCCCGAACATATTTATTCTGTTTTTATGGTTCGCCGGGATACCCTTTTTTGCCTGGACTTTTCTTTTTTCTTTTTTCGTCTAGCGGGTCTCTTCTATACGAAGTATTTTTTTACTGCGTCTGAGTTGACAGGGGATGGAAAATCTTCACCATCCATGGTTGTAAGCATTAAGGCTCCGCCAGAGAAAACCTTTTTAACCACGAATGGACCTTCATAGTTCGGTGTCCATTTTCCCCTGTGATCTGTGTTTGGAGGATGGATCATTTTAAGTACCAGTTCGCCAACTTGATACTCCCGAGGTCGCACTTTCTAATCAAATGCTCGTTTCATCCGTCTCTGATACAATTGACCATGGCAAATAGCTGCTAGCCTCCTTTCCTCAACTAAGCTCAGCTTATTGAATCGGATGCGTACCCATTCTGCCTCATCCAGTTTGACATCCATCATAACCCTCAGCGAGGGAATCTCGACTTCAACTGGTAGGACTGCTTCCATACCATACACAAGTGAGAACGGTGTTGCCCCAGTAGATGTCCTGACTGACGTTCGGTACCCATGCAAGGCAAACAGTAACATCTCATGCCAATCTTTGTAGGTCACCGCCATCATTTGCACAATCTTCTTGATGTTCTTGTTGGCCGCCTCAACAGCGCCATTCATCTTTGGTCGGTATGGTGAAGAATTGTGATGCTCAATTTTGAAGTCCCGACATAATTCTGCCATCATTTTGTTGTTGAGATTGGAACCATTATCAGTAATGATTCTTTCGGGCACTCCATAGCGACAGATGATATCTCTTTTCAGAAATCTGGCTACCACCTGCTTGGTGACATTAGCATAAGACGCTGCTTCCACCCATTTGGTAAAGTAATCAATAGCGACCAAGATGAAGCGATGGTCGTTGGAAGCAGTTGCCTCAATATTTCCAATTATATCAATGCCCCACATTGCAAAGGGCCAAGGAGAAGACATGACATTCAACGGATTCGGAGGTACATGCACTTTATCCACATAAATCTGACATTTGTGGCACTTGCGGGTGTATGAACAACAACCTGCATACATGGTCATCCAGTAATACCCCGATCTCAATAATTTCTTTGCCATTGCATGTCCTCCGGCATGGGTACCGAAAGAGCCTTCGTGCACTTCTTGCATCAACATGTTTGCTTCGTGTCTATCCACGCATCTGAGCAAAACCATGTCAAAATTTCGCTTGTACAGCACCTCCTTATTCAAGAAGAAACTACCAGCTAACCTCCTCAGAGTCTTTTTATCGTTGTTAGATGCCCCAGGCGGATACTCTTGACTCTTCAAGAAGCATTTGATATCATGAAACCACGGCTTGTCATCAGGCACTGCGTCAACAACAAACACATGTGCAGGCCTATCAAGACGAGACACCTCAATTTTGGGCACATGGTTCCACCCATTCACTTGGATCATGGAAGATAATGTTGCCAAAGCGTCAGCCATCTGATTTCCATCTCGAGGTATATGGTACAATTTCACTGTTGTAAAGAAAATCAACAACCTCCTCGCATAGTCACTGTAAGGAATCAAGTTTGGTTGATGGGTGTGCCAATCTCCATTGATCTGATTGATCACTAGAATAGAGTCCCCAAATATTTCCAGAGTCTTGATCCTTAAGTCAATGGCTTCTTCAATGCCCATAATGCAAGCTTTATATTCTGCTTCATTGTTGGTGACATCAAAAGTTAATCTGGCAGTGAAAGGTATATGAGACCCTTTCGGAGTGATAAGAACTGCCCCAACTCCGTATCCATTCATGTTGACGGCCCCATCAAACATCAAACTCCATTTGGATTCAGGGTCTGGCCCCTCCCCCAGGAGTGGTTCCTTGCAGTCTTTAGCTTTGAGAAACATGATGTCCTCATCAGGGAAATCAAATTTCATGGGCTGATAGTCATCAATTGGCTGTTGCGCAAGATAATCTGACAAAATACTTCCCTTGATGGCTTTCTGAGAAGTATACTGGATATCGTATTCAGTCAGCACCATCTGCCAACGTGCAACCCGTCCGGTCAATGCTGGTTTCTCAAATATATACTTGACAGGATCCATCTTTGAAATCAACAAGGTCGTATGAGTGAGCATATACTGCCTCAATCGCTTAGCGGCCCATGCGAGTGCACAACATGTCCTCTCAAGCATTGAGTATCGTGATTTGCAATCATTGAATTTTTTGCTCAGGTAATAGATGGCGTACTCTTTCTTACCCGTCTCGTCATGTTGACCGAGGACACAACCCATGGATCCTTCAAGCACAGTCAAATACATGATCAATGGTCTCCCTGGAACTAGAGGCATGAGAATTGGAGGTTCCTGCAAATATTCTTTTATTTTCTCGAAAGCCCTTTGGCAATCGTCATTCCACCTGACCGCTTGTTCTTTTCTTAACAGCTTAAATATCAGTTCACAAGTGGCTGTGAGATGAGATATGAACTGTGCAATGTAGTTCAATCTACCCAGGAAACCACGTACTTCTTTTTCTGTTCTTGGTACATACATTTCTTGTATCGGTTTTATTTTGGCAGGATCAACCTCAATTCCCTTTTCACTTACGATGAAACCCAGCAATTTACCGACAGCACTCCGAAAGTGCACTTGTTCAGATTCAGTCTGAGTCGAAACTTCCTCAACCTTTCAAACAACTTCTTCAAGTTGACCAGATGCTCTTCTTCTGTTCGAGACTTGGCAATCATATCGTCCACATAACATTCAATCTCCTTGTGAATCAAATCGTGGAATAGTGTTACCATAGCTCGCTGATACGTTGCCCCAACGTTTTTCAACCCAAAAGGCATCACCTTGTAACAGAAGGTACCCCACGGGGTAATGAATGTTGTCTTCTCCATGTCTTCCGGCGCCATCTTGATTTGATTATACCCGGAGAAGCCATCCATGAAGGAGAATACCGAGAACTGAGCGGTGTTGTCAACCAGTACATCAATATGAGGTAAAGGAAAGTCATCTTTCGGACTTGCTCTGTTTAGATCCCGGTAATCAACGCACATTCTGACTTTACCATCCTTCTTTGGCACAGGAACAATATTTGCAACCCATGTTGGGTAATTGGTGATTGCCAGAAATCCTGCATCTAACTGTTTTTGTACCTCCTCTTTGATCTTGAGAGCCATTTCTGGTTTAGTTCTCCGGAGCTTCTGTTTGACAGGAGAACAACCCTCTTTCAACGGCAACCTATGCACAACAATGTCTGTATCTAACCCTGGCATATCTTGATATGACCAAGCAAAGATTTCGACATATTCCTGCAGCAGACTGGTCAGCTCTTTCTTTACCTCGGCCCGCAGACTGGCTCCAATCTTGATTTCTTTCCTTGCGTCCTCGGAACCAATGTTGATAACCTCGATTGTCTCTTGGTGAGGTTGAATGACCCTCTCCCCCTGCTTCACCAATCTAGCCAATTCCTCAGGAACTTCACAGTCTTCTTCATCCCCCTCTTCGGCTTGATATATTGGATTATCAAAGTCATACTTGGCCATAGCGAAATCGTTATCAATGAAATCCGGGTGATTAAGTCTGCATGATTGAGGGTCATGCTTTATTTTAGAATGAGACTTTTTGAAAAGGAAACAAAAATAAAACATTGCTATTTTATTGTTTTTCTGCAAAAATAAAAAAGAGAGACAGGGAACATAAAATTTGCATGTAAAACGTCCTTTATTAATGATAAAAAGCCTTGCAAAATGCAATTATGAGGCCCTACAAATGAATCTACACGCCTTGGGCAGAGCGCGAGATTTTAACATGCAACAGAGAAAAACAAAGAAAATTACTTTGTTTGAAGTGTAACTTGAACAATTTCTTCAACAGACCAATTGCAGAGCTTTTGACCCGGTACACACGGGCGCACCCAATTGTCGAGATCACAATCACTGTCGACGTCATCTTCACTTCCAGCACACATCTGATTAGAATTAATGATTCCCCCGCTATAGAAAGTAATCGGCCCCCTACGCTCTGTTGCAGCAGCTTGATATGGATTATAGCCTACACCGAACTTATCTTCCTTTACAGAGACTTCAATCAGTTTGCCCCAGCCTTGGGCATTGCCTGCTTTGACTACTTCCATTGCCTGCTTGTAAGAAGCAATAGAAGTACCCACCTGTTCTTGACTCTGCGAAGATACTTCCTTTAAAGACGAATCACCAATATTGACTGCCTCAAATGCTTGACACAGCATCTCATGGATCTCTCCATCCATTTCCACGTACTTAAAGGTAGACAGCTGACTGACAAAGATGTCTTCCTCTCCACATACGGTTACCACTTGACCATCGACCACATATTTCAACTTTTGATGCAATGTAGATGTCACTGCCCCAGCGGCATGAATCCACGGTCTTCCTAACAAGCAACTATATGCGGGTTGAATATCCATCACGTAGAACACGCACTTAAACACTTGAGGACCAATCTTTACTGGGAGCTCTACCTCTCCGAATACAGAACGTTTCGAACCATCAAAAGCCCTCACTACCAAATCACTTGGTCTTAGAATGATTCCATCAGCGTCTAACTTCATTAAGGCCTTCTTTGGTAACACGTTCAGGGAAGACCCCGTGTCTACCAACACATGAGATAATATTGCACCTTTACACTCCAGGGTGATGTGTAATGCCCTGTTGTGATTGCGACCCTCAGTAGTCAAATCATAATCTGTAAAACCTAGCCCATGGCTAGCATTTACATTAGAAACAACAGACTCCAGTTGATTCATAGTGATCTCTTGAGGTATATAAGCCATATTCAAAACCTTCAAAAGCGCCTCTCGATGAGCTGCAGAACACATAAGCAATGACAGGATAGAAATATTTGATGGCATTTGATTTAACTGATCAACCACTTTATAATCACTCTTTATTATCAGTCTCATGAATTCCTCAACTTCTTTCTCAAGAGTACCTTTCTGTACAGATTCAGGAACAACAACATCCTCTGTAGCTACCTGTTTACCCTTGGCTTTGGCTGCTGCCTCAGCTTCAGCATTAGTTCTCAGAGTCTGTGGAGAAAATAAACGTCCACTTTTGGTAAAGCCACCAAGACCTCCAACATTGTCAATACTGGAACTACCCCCAGCTGGAGTATCCGCCTCTTGCTTTTCTCCTTGGTAGTAAACATCTGCACCGTAGTGCCATGGGATAGCCCGCTCACTAGTATAAGGAATTGGTCCTAGTACCGTAATAGTAACAGGACTCACTATATCTGGCACCATGATAGCAGCAGGTGTCGGCACTTGAATTTTAGCTGATGTAAAATAAATGGTGACAGCCGACACATCATCGTCTTTCTTGTCCTGCTGGTCAAACTGGAGCCAGCCTTCATCAATCAAATTTTGAATATCGGCCTTCAGCTTATCACAACCATTACTCTGATTCTTGCAATCAACACAACGTTCTTCACATCCAGGGAACACTTGCCCCTTCACAAAACTCAAAGGAGTCTTCACCCTATTCACATCAGTTACCAAATTCAAAACTTTCCCATCTTCAATGGCGTTGACCTTTGGCACATTATGATCTGGCATAGGATTCTGAAGCACATTCGGTGGAGGTGAGAAATTGATTGACTTGGCATCAATCAAATCCTGTACCTTATACTGAAATGTTTGACACTTTTCAATACTATGACCTGGAGCCCCAGAATGATACTCACAACGGGCATTAACATCATAACCCTTTGGTAACACAGCAGGAGCCGGACCCATCGTACGGAGTTCCACCAGATTAAGCTTCAATAATTGAGGTAACAAATCTGCGTAAGTCAAGGGCAGAGGGTCTATACGCCTATCATTTTGTCTCTACTGATATGATCTCTGTGGCTGTTGATTATTCTGTGGCTGAACATTCTGTTGTTGTGGCTGTGATTGAACTTGTGGACTAGGAATGGTAACAGCAGCAACTTGGTCATAAGAATCTTGATAGCCTCTACCTCTTCCTTTGTTCCTATAAACAGCACTGGTCTCCCCATCTCTCTTTCTTGTAGCTCCAGCAAATGGCTTCCTCGCTTCTGAAGAACTAGCACCACTGGCATCCTGTATTTTTCCGAGCTTCAACAAACTTTCAATCCTTTCCCCAGCGATTACAATGTCCGCAAACCCCGTTGAAGGACAAGCAGCCAACCTATCAAGATAAGTTCCTTGAAGTGTACCCATAAACATGTCAGCCATCTCTCAGTCCTGCAGTGGAGGTTCAACCATGGCAGTCAACTGGCGCCATCTTTGAGCATATTCTTTAAAACTCTCATTCTCATTCTGAGCCATAATCTGTAGCTGAGTACGGTTTGGAGCCATATCCATGTTGTATTGATACTGCTTGACGAAAGCATGAGCTAACTCCTTCCAGTTCCTTACAGAGGTCCTGCACAACTTCATATATCATTCCTGAGATGCCCCAGTAAGGCTGTCTTGGAAATAGTACATCCACAATTTATCATCCTCAGTATGAGCAGCTATCCTCCCCACATAGGATTGAAGATGGGTCTTAGGATAAGTAGTGCCATTGTACTTGTCAAATGTTGGTGGCTTGAACTTATGTGGGATTCTGACTCCAGGTACCAATCCCAAGTTGGAAACATCAAAACCAAGAGTGTTTTGGGATTCAATAGACCTGATTTTTTTAGCGAGCTCATCAAATCTGCGAGCGTTCTCATCTTCAGCATCCAACAGAGTGAACTGCTCATCTTGGTTGTCTTCCACAACATGACGAACCCCAGTATTTCTCGGAGGGTCAACACCTGCATTAACGCCATTCTGATTACCCTTATCTCTGTTATTAACGTTGCCGTTCTGCACCTCTACTTGGGGCCGCTCGACCATTACTCTGAGTCTTTCCTGATTTTGGGCCATACCAGTCATTAGTGTCATGAACTGGTCCATCCTGTTCCTCAGCTCAGCCAATTCAGTTTGCATCTGATCCATGATCTTAGCTTGGTTTCTGCGAGTTGCGTATTGGTGGACGTGGTTATCAGCTATAGTGCCTGAAATTTGTAGAAAGATCAGAAATCCATATCCCAGTACCTGAAAAGCAAGCAGCAAAATGCAAAATGATATATGCTATGCAATGTCATGTTTATTCATTTTGAGGCATTCCTTCCTTCGATTCCAGTTTGACCGAAATGGAATAACGCATACTCCTGCAATTGCTAATATTGATAGAACATCAGAGGTGCATATTAATAATTCAGAATACCCATCATATACGGCCCAGTGAGTGTGTGAACCATTGTATAATTTGATGAAGAATCCACCTCAATAATACCGAAACGAAACACCGATAGCATAAATGAAAACCCACAACCAGGTGTAGAATTGTCAAATACAAATTTGTTCTGAACATAACAACTGAATAGCATGAATACAAACAAAAGAAAACCCATCAACAAGCCTGATGGTGAGTTCTCGGAACAACAACGAAAACGCTTCAGACACTGAGCCCATACAAGTCCTCCCGGACCTCCTTGAGAAGTGCTTCGGTAACTGGATCATTAGGGCGCTCTGTAAGACTCCTGATCAGCTGACTCCTTATCTTGACAGCTTCCTCCAGCTTTCTGATTTGATCTTTAACAGCTAACTCTTTTACTTTCTTTACTCCAGCGCAGACTTTCAGATCTTCAATCTCTCGATTGGCTGAACTAAGTTGTTTGGGAAAATCGCTTTCTTTACTCTTCAAATTCTTTTTCAACTCATCATTTTCAGCCCTGATTCTTGCTTCAATCTCCCATCGGCACTCGGAGAACTCGTCCCATCTCTGCTGCCCTTTGGAAAGTGCATTTTCAGACTTTGCCAACTGCTCGTTGATACGCTTGCACACCTCTTTTAATGCCATCTCATTTTGTTTAACCTTGCGAATATAGACAGTGTCCTCAGCAATTCTTTTCTCATTTGCCTCATGACGCTCAGTTAACCTTTGAAGTTCATACTCAACATTACGCTTTTCACAAAGCATCTTTCGGAGTCCTTCGCTTAGCTTCTCATTCATCTTGACTGTCTTGTCTTTTTCCACCTTAAGCTTGTTATATTCAATAACACTTATCATGGTCGCAGGTTCAGCAGCAACGGGATTTGACGGACCCTCAATAGAGAACGGCAAAAGAGTGATCTAAACTCTTCTTTTCAATCATGCATCATACTGAGGAGAAGACACGTTATTGCACTTGCCAAAGACAACTTTACCTTTCGTTTGCAAATTGCCCCAAGCTCCGGCCGCCTGCCTTACCAACAAAAGATTATCTTTCACAGAGAAAAAGAAAGATTCTTCCAATTCACTATCCTTCGGAGGATCTATTAAAGCAAATCCCAACTATCTCCTTAGAATAACAGGATTGTAGTTGATGCAACCCTTTATTCCCAAGAGTGTCACATTTGGATGTCTTCCACAACTACTGATAAAATCCCCACCCATCGTTCTTTGATTAAACCAACGAATATCTTTTGCCATCAACTGAATCATCCTTTTAGCCCAATTCTTTGCAGGATAAGGATCCAGGAAAGCCTCAGAATTCGGTAAGTGACTCATGAGCCATTTATGAAATAGAGGTGCACAACATCGAACCAATCCCCCTCGTTTCTTCTCATTCCTATAATGCACGGAATAATACAAATCCCCCGAGAGCGTAGGTATAGGATTCCTCAGCACAAAGATATGGATGGCTCTCATGTCTACAAACTTGGGCTCATCCACAAACAACATAATCCCATAAATGCTCAAGGCCAGAATAGCACAAACTATTTCCCATTGAGCTTTAGCAGTGCACTCTTCAGCTTTGGCTAACAAGAAATCCAGATGAAAACCGGATAAACCTCCTTTGGTGGCGAGGCTATCTGTTACCATAGGTACACTCATATGGAGAGTCTTAGCTACTTCCTCATGCTTTGGAGGTCGCATGTCAGAGTTGAAAGGAATCTGGTATTTGAGAGGCACACCTAGAAGAATGGCATACTCTTCTAGCATCGGAGCCAACTGAAAGTCCGAAAAAGTGAAACACCTTAACTGTGGGTCATAAAACTGCAAGCAAGTATGAATGACACTCCTTTCTGAAGCATTCAAATCATCAACCATAGTCAGAATCTCCCCATGAGCCTTTCGGAACATACCCACATAATCTGGAGTAATAAGGGATACCATCTTCTGTAACTGTCCCACCTTGGTGTCAAAGAACGTGTAATGCACATTATTCTTTCTTGGAACATCCATAGCTGCAAAGGGAACTGTCAACCGGAATCAAAAGGAATTATACCCTGCAAATGAATAAACATGAAGGTTAAATGCAAGAATTCTAATGATGATATGTATGCAAGAGCATGTGATCATTGTTGAACATATATTGCTGAACCCACTGTACTGTTTTCTGAATTTGGTGAGATACACAAAACCAGGATCAAAGGCCCAGTAACAAATCCAGAATAAATAGAAACCAGTCAGGATCAAAGGTTCAGTAACAAATCCAGAACAATAAGAAAACCAGGTATGATGGAGGTCAATGGTTCATGCACACCTGTAAACAATACCCCCAATCTCACATGTATGTACTAGAAAGTGAGGATTCTCAAATTCGGATCTCGGAATGAGAGGCAATAGCACATTCAGCCCGAAGGATACAATGTTATCGCCAAGTAAAGAGATCGTCCTCTGATTCACCTCAAAATAAAGAGGGGTCATCCTAAAGGTCATCCAGACTTGACAGCTCTTCCAGATAGCTCTACCATTGTGGCAGACCCACAACGCAGAATTCTCTAGAGAGAACCACATCCAGATTGCGTCTCATATTCCCTCCTCGCACCGAAATGGAGCGTGAGAGGATATGAAACACACTAAACATAAGTGCACTCAGGCCTGTGTACTGGGCCTATCTCTCAGATTCCCCATCCCGCCAAACAGAAAACAGCACAGCACAGCATAATACAGTATATGAAATAAAAATGCTAAAATGCGGTAAATACAGTAATATAGTAATACAGTAAATAACAATATAGTAAAACAGCAAATACAGCACAACAGTAAACACCCAATGAAAGAAAAATAGACAGACGTTAGGATTGACTCGCTTAGGGAACCATAGATTCTGGGTTCGGTCCCCAGCAGAGTCGCCAGGTGTCGCTCCCAGGATTTTCATCCAAGTACAAACTCGAAAGTGGCAAGGAAACAGAGTCGCCAACAATGTGTATTTATCCCAAGAGAGGGAAAGGAAACACTGCATAAACCTGAGAGAAAGGATAGAGCATGGTCTTGCGACCAAAAGAACTGGGTTCAGGAGTCGGTTACGCGAAGGGAAGGTATTAGCACCCCCACGAGTCCATCGTACTCGATGGGATCCACGCTTGCTGTTTCGATCAAAGGGTGTAGGAAACTGGATATCAACTGCTAACTGGGGAACCGGAAATGAAATGTGGAAAGGAGAAAGGAGAGGAAAAAGAAGTGACTCGATAGGACATTAGCGTTGTCCTAGGCCTACGTATTCCCTCAGTGCAATGGGAAAGTCAGAGTCAACGTAGTTCGACGGATTACGGGGAAAGGTTGCTCGTCGAGATATCGCATCTCGTGCCTACGTATCTTCAATCAGACGAGAAAGAAGAATCAGAGCAAACGTAGTTCGGCTCAACAAGGGTTGCTTTGTTTGTGTTTTTTATGGAAACGTCAGAGTGCGCGTCCTAGCAGTTAGGTGTTGCAGCTCGCTGTGTGGAGACTTAGGCGTTACCTGTTTGCGGTAGAACGGGCATGACGAGTCCTTAAGGAATAGAATGAAGAAGATGAGAAGAGAATTTTTTTGTTTTTGTATTTTAAGGAGAAGTGTTTTGATTATTTTGTGTTTACAACGCATATTGTATTTAAGTCTTTCACGTAGGATCGAATGCCTCGCATATCGACCCAAGACAGGACGTATGCTAAACATTCTAAGAAAGTGAGAGAAGACCCCTCACTATCTTATTCTCACATGAAAGGCTCAAATACAATATATGTTATGCCTTTATTAAGTGTTTTTGCTTTTTATTTTGAGATGAGAAGAAAAGAGACTCAAAGTGTGAGAAAGGTAAAAGTCTAAAGGGAGACTACCAATCCTAGGAGTTGTCATGCTTGGATGATCCTAAGGTTAAGTGTGGTATGAGAACTCTAAGTCTAAAAGAAAAGAGAAGAAGAGTGAGTTCTAACTTACTTCCATGATGGAAGTTAAGTTAAGAACTCAAAGGGGATGAAAGAGATTGAACAAAGAAAGCATTAGATACTTATCACAATCACAACTTTGAAAGCTTAGGGAGATAAGAGAAAAGAGGTTGTATGTGGGTGCATACCCACACACTTGACTTACCATTAGCTCCTGAAAATGTTAGAAAGAACAATTTGCAAGTAAAGAACTAAAGAGAAAATAGCAAGTAAAGATCAAACAAGTTAAGAACTAAAGGAGAAAATGTCCTAAAGGTTAATAAAGTACTCAAGGTCAGAACCTATACCCTAAGAAAGGCCCCCTAAAGTTAAGGTACCAAACACCATCAAACTTTGCACAAACAATGTCTTAAACATCAAAGAAATGCACCATGAAAGTAGTTGATGAAAGATGAATAAAAGTGCAAGATGGACATGTATTCATGCTTAATGAAATGGCAAGGTCAGAATCATACATCAAATGAAAGAGGAAGTCACGTAGAACCTAGATCCACAGTTATTTTTCACAGATCAATCACATATAAAGAGAATCGAAGAGATGAAACTTGCCCTAGGTTTTGCAACTATGCTCTTATTGAGCCTATCAACTAGCCAGATCATTCATAGCTTCTAGTAAGCTCAATAATCAACCAAAACAAGCTAAAACAAAGTGAATTCGGTGCAATAAAAGTTGGAGAAATTAGAACCTGAAACTGATGCAGCCTTGAATCAAAAGAAAACCAGAGGTGATCTTTAAGTTTTTGAGCTTAAACTGAGCAAAATAAATGCTATGGAACTTGAGATCTTGAAGAAAACAGGATGAAATTCCAACTGAACTGAAACTACACTTGATGAAATAAACTTATTCTCTCTTATTCTTGATCAGAGATGAACCATCGATGATGATAAAGATGAAATATGGATGAAGATGATGATGGAATCGTGCACACACACACACACAGAGAGAGAGAGAGAGAGAGAGAGAGAGAGAATTTCAGAGAGAGTTTGAGAGTGAAAGTTTGTGAAAGTTTGTGAAATGTGTGAAAATGAGAGAGTTCCCCAATTCTGTGAGCAGTGGAGATTATATATGCAAGGTTAAGATGTTAACTAGTGTGGTTAATAGTTAGGAAGTCAGTTAAATGAGTTGGTTAAGTGAGTTTGAGTTAACTAACTGAGTTAAGTTAGTTAAGCACGAGTTGGAAAGGTTTGACTATGGTGTGGAGAGGTTTCTGCAGCTCATGGTGAGGGTGAATGATCAATGGTGATGTTGACGTGTGTTGTAGCAAGCTTGTACAGCAAGTTTTGTTTATTTCCTCTTTGATGTATGGTTGATGGTATGTATATGTATGTGTAAGGGTGGTGTTGGTTCAAATGAGGCAAAAGGTGGATGGTGTTTGAAGCATGCGTGTGAAATGATGTGAATCATCAACCAATGCCAATGCAAAACCCTCTATTCTTGGCAACATGGTTTCAATGAAAACAAGGGAGTTTGGTGATGAAATTCTTCATGTACAAGGCATGAAATGGTGAGGTTTTGGTGTCATTAGAAAGAAGAGACATGGTAGAACAAGTTTGTTGTTGGAATCCAATGGAATGGAGACTTGTAAGATGATCAAAAATAGCTTAGAACATCAAGGCACAAAATTGACTTCATGGGCGTGACAACTTGGTCTGCAGGCATGGCATCATGGCCTATGGAATTTCAGCATGAGACCCCTATGTTTGGACCATCATAACTCCTTCATAACTTGTTCAAATGGAAAATTGTCCAACATCAAAGTTGAAGAGGACATTGAGATGAACAACTTTGATGTTCAACATTTTTTCATTTGAAGCTTTATTATATGAGAAAAATGGCTTGACATTTGGCACACCAAGTGTTTGATGAAATTATGGCCTGGGGCCTAAACCTGCCTTGCCATGACTTGCAATTTGCCTTGATTTTACCAAACTTTGATTAATCATAACTCTCTCAATTTTGATCCAATGGAAGAGTTCTTTATATGAATTTAAAGCTTAGATTGTGATCTTTAATTGGATCAACTTGGGCCTGGAGTTTGGAGCTTTTATCTTGGAGAAAGAATGCCTTAAAGTGTAGTGCAAAATGGTCCAAACTTGCCATTTTTGGAAACCCTAAGTTTCTAAAAATGGAAACTTTGTACATTTCTTGATTTTTCATGATTCCTCCATCATTTCTTGATAAAATCTTGTCCAATGAACATATGTGACTTGAATTTCATGAATTTGACCTTAAAAAGTCAGGAGTTGACTTTTTCCACTGCACAGTTGACTTTTCCCCCAATTTCTTGATTCTCAAGCAACAGACCAATTGAACCTCTTCTGAAATGAGCCAATGGGCAATCTTATATCCTTAGATACTTGACATCATGTAGAAAACATTGAGATCAAGTTTGAAACAAAATTTCATCAGGAGAATGCTTGGCTCCAAAACCCTAATTTTGACTGCTTTTGATAAGAGGTGATGAACTATCCAATCTTCTTGATAACTTCCCATCTTCCAATGACTTGTGGGATCAATTAAGATGACATATGATGTAAGAGACTTTTGAGGCTTGTTGGAAAGACCCTTAGCTCTTGCTCTTTTACTTTGGAAGATCAATACTCTGAAGTCCACTGATCACATGCCCTTATGCAAGATGTATGTTATGTGATGCAATGAGGTGTAAATGCAATGCAATGAAACATAAGCTATGCAAAAACAAGAGGGCAAATTTTGGGGTGTTACACGAGAGAAAAGGGAAGTTAGTTGTTAGTGTGCTCGCCAAGGATAGGGATCTTCATGCCTACGTATCCTCATTAGGGAATGAGGAATCAGAGCATCTGTATTTCACACTACAGGAAAACGGGATCTCAATTGCGCGGGTGTGAGAGAAAAGATGAGACTTACGGAAGGTCTAAGGGAAACTCGGTCCTACAAGTTATCATGTAATAAAGGCCTTAAGGTTTGGATAAGAGGGAAGTCTACCTAATGTTGTCATGCTTAGATTGAAACTGAGTGACTCCTCGTCCTTGACTAAAAGAAAATGCAATATAAATGGACGATGTCGTGATCTCAACTATGAGGAAGTTGAGTGACTCTTCGTCGACCACAAAATAAAAACGATGTTGTGATCTCAACTATAAGGAAGTTGAGTGACTCTTCGTCCATCACAAGATAAAAACGATGTCGTGATCTCACCTATAAGGAAGTTGAGTGACTCTTCGTCCATCACAAAGTAAGATAAACAGGGGAGAAAACAACATCAAAGGATTAACGAATCGGCACCCAAGCCAAGTATACAACTAGGAGTGAAAACTCCTCACTCAACAAAAAGCTGTAAGCAGAAATGCTAAACCCTAAGCATGCTTCCTACAAGTGCGTAAGTGGTACCTAACGGAGAAGGTTCGTTGCCTCTTCAAAGTGCACAAAAAGCTCCATACTAGATTCCAAGGTGGAAGAGAATAAAATCATCAAGTACCTCAAACAAGTAAGAGGGTCCAACAGTCAAACCTTAAACATCAAATTCAGAACATGTCAGAATCTAACAAGCCTCAAATGTAAGAAACTATCATCAAAGTGTCATACCCCGAATTTGTCCTACTCCTTTTCAATTTTTTTTTCACATTTCGATTTTATTTTCATTTTTGCATCACCTGCACAGCATTGGATATTGTTTCCATGAATAAACCCTAAATATGATTAGCCAGAATGAATACGCGGACATATAGACATACTGGTCGAATTGTTTCACGAGGGTACCCGGTCAATTTTCAAATGTGACCAAACGTTGTATTTTTTTCGAGTCGTTTATTCCACGCTAATCATTTCTATGCGGCCAATATTTTAGGGCACTTTGTCGCCCGATTTTAGTCATTTTTCATTCAATTTATTTTTATCTTTTCATCAAAATATTTAGCAAAATTAATTAGAATTTTCTATATTAGCATTTCATTTTTATCATTTTTATTCAATAAATTGTTAATTTCTATTAGTTTTAATTGATTTAATTCTATTAAATTAATTAGAGCTTCTAGAAGGGGCAACTTTGGCATTTTAAATTTAGTGTGTTTATTTGATTAAATACGGATCGTTAGATTTAAATTTAATCAATGGTCCACATGCATTATCCTCTCTTTTTCTCATTATCCAATCATAATTTAGCATTTTTATTTTCAAATTAATTAATAAATCAGAAAAATCTAAAAATATCTTCTCCACTTCATATTCTACTGACACGCATCCCATTCTAGGAGAACATTACCAAATCAAAACGCGGCCTTAAAAATGGGACGTCTCCACTCATTCTGGGCAGTCACCTCTAGGGGTGTTCGTGGTGCGGTTTGGTTCGGTTTTGAGCATAAAAATCATCCTAACCGCGAGATAAAAATGCATGTGGTTCGGTTTGGTTCGGTTGATTTTTAAAAGTTCATCCAAACCAAACCAATGCGGTTAGAATCGGTTCAGTGGTTGCGGTTTATAGAATTCTTGATTATGAAATTATAAAACTAAGAAACTAATCATATAATTTCCTAAACAGAACAATCATACAAAGCAAGTTGTTTATTACAAATAAGTTGTTTATTAAAAAATGCTAGTTATATGGCCATGTTTTTCTGACAGGGGTAATAGTTACCGCATATAAAACATATCCATAAAAAGTTAATCTTCAACAAAAAAAAAATAATAAAAAAAAATAAAACAAACATTACTAGAATTAAATTAATAGAGATACTGCAGTCATTTTATAAGGGAATCTTATCACTAACAAAGAAAATACAATTTGGAATTGAAATTGAGATTGCAGTCAATAAATTGAAATTGAAATTGAAAGTTTAATTTAAAATTAAAATAGTAGTATTACTGTATTAAAAAAGAAAACAAGTTTAATATGATAATAAAAATTAGATATTAGTATTGAAAGCTAATGACTGAATGGAATTGGAAGTGAGTCACGTGGAATTGAAAATATAATAATAGAAATTAGTAACTTAAGTTTAAAATGCGGTTTGGTTCGGTTTGGTTCGGTTTTGTGAAATGAAAACCGCAAACCGAACCAAACTGTGCGGTTCAATAAAAAAATCATCCAAAATCATCCAAACCAAATGCGGTTTTTGCGGTTTTCAGTTTGGATTGGTTCGATTTGCGGTTTTGCTTTTGGATTGGTTCGGATACGATCACCCCTAGTCACCTCACCTTATCAATTCTCTCTCTCTCTCTCTCACTCAAAAAGAAAAAGAAGAAAAACTGAAAAGAGGAGAAAGATCCTATCCTTTACCTCTCGCGAAATCCAGTCAGGCCTTGGATCTCTCTTCACCCATTCATTTTCTCACACAAATACTCTCCATTTTCCCTCTTCCGCTGCGACAACGCCGGAATCCCCTACCTTTCATCACCACCTTAAATCCTCTTCACCTTTCTGACAACAACACCACAACGCTTCAAACCCCCACAAGGTTTCAACTTCGCAACAACACCGAGCAACTCTGAGCAATTCCGCAGCGGTGTCGACATTAAGCTCTTCAGCTACCGCAACAAGAATAATCCCAGCTAGTTTCGTTTCAGTTAAACAACGACAACGTCGTGTCGACGAGATTCACGATTTCAGATTAGCAACGACAACATTTAATCTCGGTTGGTCATCATCTCTAACTCTGTTACCATTCTTGGTTTAAATTATTATTGTTGATTTTCATTTTCTAAGTCGTTGCTGTTACAATTGAATTCTCGAGTTGTTATTTCATTTCATGTTGATACCTGTAACGTTCGCAGCATCGCGATTTAACTCGGTTTGTTTTTGTTCGGATTAAACTTATGAGCTATTGCGTGATGTTCATCCTATTGGTTTGTTTTAAATTTTCAAATGGTATTAGCTGTTAAGTCATTTTGTTGAATGATTTATGTTTAATTTACTTTGATGAGTAATCACTTAATTGTTTTAGTTCATGGTAGATATGAATGGTAGCAGATGGTCGAAAGTTTCATGGCTGGGATATAACTGATGTATGGCTGATATTGCTGCAATTTTTTTTATCATTTTTCATGAAAGTTTAACAAGTAAAGGTTGATCCTGTTTTATTTTGAATTGCTGCGATGGGAGCTTTTTGTTCAAAATTGCTGCGATTTGTCTCTAAGCTGCAAAATCAACTTTTCTTTGTTAATTTAGACACTATTAGTAACAGTGGTTCAATGCTCTTTAAAGCCCATTAATAATATTATACCCCTCATGAGTAATATAAATCCTATTGTGATGTTGTAGTAATCTTGAATCACTGCTTTTGATTTTATGCCTTGTTGGTTTACTATGTGCCATAGATTAATTACCACTCAAATGACTTTTGTGGTGTATGTTAAATTAGAATTAGATCCATGTATATTTGACAAATTTATATTAAATTACATTAAAGTTGATTGTTGTCTTGCTATTTAATTTCATTGAAATTTCATTGAGTTTAAATTTAATTCTCTTGTATTCATGGTTTCGACAAAATTCATGTCATTATTCCACAAGCTTTCGATACAATAATTTCGTCAAGTTTCGATTATTGCGTGTGACATTTCTGTCACGTTGTTATCACGCTCAAATCGACTTCGAACATATTTTGCTTTGTTTCAAATCTATTTTCATTCTAAATTTTAAATGACCATTAAAATCATCTTTTATTTAACTAATTTGTTTTTCATAAGAGAATTCAAAATAATTTTCCAAACAAAAATCTTGGACCATTTCAAAATACATTTTCAAAACCTGATTACTATTTTCAGAAATACGATTAATCAAACTTTTTTCTTAATTAATTACGAAAGTAGTGAATTCTTGAGGTCTAGCACTTCTTGGGTTCTTGAACAATCGCTCTTGGGGCGCACGCCTTGGGTTGTGATTGTTTCGTCTTTCGTTTCTAAAAAAACAATTAATTCACTCTAAGATTATCGAAATTCCTAAACACTTAATTTCTGACTAAAACACTCAACATACCTATTCAAATCGTTTTCTTAATTAAATTGCGAAAGAATTGAACTCTTGAGGTCTAGCACTTCCTGGGTTCTTGAATGACCGCTCTTGGGGCGCACGCCTTAGGTTGTAATCGTTCGACCTTTCGTTTCTAAAACACCCGCCTTAACTATTTAGACAAAGAAATACCATTGGAGTCTACTATTCCACGTGGTACTTTCGTTATTCATCAAACAATATTTCGCAAATCAATCGAATGAAAAAGGTGTCGTTGGGATCTAGCATCCCAATAATGCCCCGATTAATTGGTTGCGAGGCCGATGTCTCATTTATCGCATAATCGTCATTTTCCATAAAACACTTAACAAATCAAACCTTATATTCTCTCCTCGTATAAACGAACCCTTCTCTTACCCTAATTCAAATTGATCATCGATTCGTCGTCGAGCCCACTCGTAAGTCGAGCGCCTTTTGCCTCGACATCAAACGCATACACACTCACATTTCATCTCGTGGTTTCGTTACTAGGAGCACCCCTAAGGACTAGTATCGATCCTCACCACTTTTCGCAACACGCCCAATTCGACTCAATCTTTTTCAAACACTTTGTTAATCAACTTAAGAAAGGAGGGGATTCTTGGGATCTAGCATTCCTTGGATCTTCGAATGAATGGCTCTTGAGGCACGCCCTTGGGTTGTTATTCATTCACCATTTCGTCTTAAAACACTTAATCATTAATCAAACATTTTCGCAATCAACTCACGAAAGAACTGAGTTCTTGGGATCTCGCATTCCTTGGATTCTTGAGTGACTGCTCTTGAGGCATGCCCCTTGGGTTGTTTGACATTCAATCTTTTGTCTCCTAAGAACACAAACCTCTTTTTTTCGTGGGCGTACCATGAACTACGACTGCTCTGATTCTTTATTCTCGTCCGAATAAAGATACGTAGGCACAAGATTGAGATAATCTTGGCGAGCCACCTTCCCTCCATCTTCTGTTTTCCCTTTATCCCTTCCCGTAGTCGAACTACGATTACTCTGATTCCTCATTCTCGTCCGAATGAGCATACGTAGGCATAAGGGCCCCAATCCTTGGCGAGCACCCTATCCTAAAAATCACCCCATTTCCCTTTTATCATATCGTTTCGCATTTATCGTTGAGAAGAAAACAAACAAGCTTAGCTACCGCTCATCACAATTCGAACTAAGAGGTTCCCGTTGAGTACAACGGACGTGAGGGGGTGCGCGTACCTTCCCCTCACGTAACCGACTCCCGAACCCAGAATGTGGTTGCGACGACCATGTTCTTATCTCTTTAAAGGTTTTCTCGATATTTTCCTTTCCCTCTTTTTGGGATTAATAAAGTTCGGTGGTGACTCTGTCGAACCGCAATTTCTTCCGCGCCTTTCGCGCGAGGGTTGTGTCTTCGATCAAGCGATTTTTCGAGGTGCGACACAAAGGTAATCAATAAGGAGAACCAGAATTAACATTGGGAATCGGTCCAAACGATATCAGGGGCTAAGCATAATCTGCATCAAGAGATCTCATCAGTCCAAACCAGGTTATGAGAAACATTCCATACAAAATCTCCACAAGATTAATCAACACTGATATGACGAGAGAAACAATCAAAATTCTAAACAAATATCCACAATCACAACAGTCAAAATTAGAATAAAATCTAACCAGAATTAGTCTACAATTAATCAACTACTAGTCACAGTTAAGAGTCAATTAGAATCAGGGTTAACTTCTAAAACAAAATCAATTCAAACCAAAATCAAAGTCTAAATCAAATCGAAATTAGTTTCTAAACAAAAGTTAATCAAAATTAATCTTCTAAAAAAACTAATTCTAAGTCAAGAACAATTTCTAATTAAAAATTCTAATATAAAGTTATACTAATTCTAGAAATATAATTTTTAGACTAATTCTAAAATTGTGATATCTAATTCTAAAAAATCTATTTCTAATTAAAAAAGAAAAACTAATTACAATTCTTAATCAGAATTAAACTCAAACTACAATTAACAATTAACCGTTAATCAAGATTATCAAAATGATATCTAATCTAAACGAACTTAATTAAACAAAAAAAAAACCATTTACAAGGAAGAACATGGGGCAGGGTGCGAACAGTATATGATAAGGTGTGGAAAGGAAATAGGAATGATGACTTAGGGCTTATGAGCCCAATCCGTGTAACTTAGGGTTAATATTAAGAAGTTTCAGAAGAAGCTTCAACCTACTAATTTCTTCTCCCTGCGACGTTCCATGCTTCTCTTCTTCATTCAACTCAACCTCTCATTCGCTTTCTTTATTCCATGGCTTCTGTAATAAACACAACGCTGCGCCAGAACGCCTTCGCGGCGGCGGCGGCGGATAATGAACTTCCTATATCCTTTCAACTTGGTTCGATCAAACAAAAACTAAACTAACAGCAACAAATGCAAAGGAAATCGAGGAAACGGAACCTGAGCCAATTGCTTGAAGAAAATGAACTTCAGAAAACCAGACAGGAGGTTCCAAGATTAATTAGGGAGCGAACAAAGTTGCGTGTGCGTCGCAGCGAGCTCAAAGCAGAAGAAGATCGAAGGCGTCCAGGTACGTTATTGCACGAATTTCTCTTCTGCTTCTTCTTCTCCTTCAATTGCTCTAGTTGTGGTTCTTGTTGTTGATGTGATTGATGTTACGATTTTCTGCGTTGTAAATATTCTTCTGCGTTGTGAAAGATTACGCGAATCTTGAGAGTGGTGTATGACTTCTGTTCAATTCTGAATTTTTTGTTCGTTGTGTTATGAATTTGTTCTGGCTTTATGCAGATAAATCTGAATTGCTAAGATTGACGGTTGTGTAAGTTTTTCGTCATTGTAGGATTGCGGATTCAAGAAGGTTGAAGACGATTGAAGGCTATTAATGGTGAAGAATGGAGAATTGGTGAATAATCGTGAGTAGAATGGATCAGAAAAGAAGAAGTTTTCTCTCTTTCTGTTGCAGTTTTTAAGATCTTCAGAGAGTGTTGAAGATTCAAGGAAGGAAAAATGAGAGAAGAAAAAATGAGAGAGTTTGTTATCAATTTCTGTTAGGAATCTGTTATCATTTTTTGTGAATTTTCTGTTATCATCCTTGTGAAGCTGTGAAACTTGGTGTTATATAGTTCTCTATTGATGTTGTTATCTGAACCTGGTGTATGAACTCAATTTAGTTGGAATTTTTTGTGATCTGCTATAGCTTCTTTTTCACCTGCTTGCTGCATATTTTCTGCTGTGGTATTAATTTGCCTCTCAATGCTATCGAAATCTTAATCTAATACACATAAGATACACCTTTTTTATTACTAACTCTGTCCCCTATTAAAAGCACCATTTTAACTCACAAAGGAGTTTAAAAATGAGACTGAGGTAGTACATAGTTAATACTTTTCAAGGGAAATCATAAGCTCCAGTAGCATACAACTTAATCTTTGTACCATCATTCATGAAATTCATGAGTGTTGAAGTGTATGAAAATTGTTGCTTTGTGGCAAAAAAATATCTGGAGACACTGCATAATCTTTGAGTAATTTATAAACATACTCCTCAAATTCAAACAATTTCTTCAGCATCTCTTCTTTCTCTTTGACAACCTTCAACTCTATGCATAAAAGGAGAGCCTCTTCAACATGCACCCAAAAGCAGGAATCTATAGTCAAAATAACTTCTACATTCTTTCAACTCGTACTGTTAATATCACTTGTGCCACTTTTTGACTCTTCCATCAACCACTTAACCAACTGTTTGAAGTTCATGGACCTTTTATTATTAACATAGTCTTTACGACCATCTCTATAGTATTCACCAATAACTAGTAGTCCCACCATATAGCCAACGGGTACGAGAAGTTGCACCTTCTTTTTTAGGCTTTATTTCAACTTCTTCAACCATTTCTTCCCAGTAAATAGTAAGCTTTCTATGGAACTCAACAACATCCAGGTCAAATAGTGTGTATTTAATCATTAACAATTGGAAATGGATGAATATTTGAAATGGATCTAAGAATTAGTTAAAAGTAGATATAAAAAAATGGTCAAAAGGGTTATTGAAAGAAGAGTTAATTGGATGTTGGATAACGGTTTTGGTTAACGATATGAATATGGGTAATTGGTTTAGTAAATGGATATGGACACCAACTTGGATATAGAACAGTTAACGGATATAGAATTAGGCATGAACTTTTGGAGTTTGAAATGGTTATTTAGTTAATGTCTTGAAATGGACATGGCGAAGGTTATTGGTTAGAAAAGATGGACTTGTAACCTGAATTCCAAGTACTCCTCCTGACTGAATTCCAACCAACACTTCAAATCCGAATCAAAATTGCATCCTCAATGATTTCCCCGCTTCAATCAATGAACCTAGTTAATCCGCATCACAAACAACTGAGAGAACAACCATGCTTTGAACACAATACGGACCCACAATTTGATCTCTTACATCATGACCCACTGCTCTATCAATCAATCCATGAATAGCTTGCTTTTAGGACCACAGAACGTCCTCAACATAAAACCCTAATTTCATGGCCTTCAACTGATGACTTGATGGTGAGCTAGATGAACCAGTGAATAGTCTTTATAAGTGAAATCCGTGAAGACCACTTAATCAGGGAAATGAACCCTAACCAAGTGGTTGGAGCATAAGAAAATGATGTTATTGATGGTTGCATAGCCAAAACTTTGAATTCATCTAATGACCATAAGTAGGGTGTGAAACCATAATCCCATAATCTTCAAATGATAACAGTCCACAAACTCACCCATGAATAAGAATCCTAATTCTCCTTGAGATACACTGATAAATCTTAAAGAAGATGACCTGAACTGAAAAGAAATCAAACCCTGATTCACGCCAATGAAATCTTTACCCGGTGCTTTTGATGAATCCTCTAAATAGAAAAACCTTGGAGCTTGATGAAGTAGGAACCAAATGAATCGCCCCTGAATAGGGCCAACACAAGTAACAATCCTTTAACCCCATGCTTTAGAAGACCAACGCAAATGATTGATTATGAGGTTATGACCTAATGCACGCGTATGTGAATCAAAATCCACTTAAGGTTAGAAAACAGGTAGGGAAAATTTTGGGGTGCTACAGTGTGTACTTACTGTTATCTTTTTGGTAATAGCAAGTCGAGTCATGTGATTTTACTATCATCCTTTTGGTGGTAGATCCTTCATCCTTTTGGTGTCTGAGCCATGTGAGTACTTACTATTATCCTTTTGGTAATAGCGAGTTTTGACCTCACTTTCATCCTTTTGGTGAAGGGTCGTTGCGCGTGTGAACCGTCATCCTTTTGTTGTCAAAGTCGTGTGTTTTCTATCATCCTTTTGGAGATAGGTTTGTCATCCTTTTGGTGTTAGATATCTATGTGCGTGTGTTTTCTATCATCCTTTTGGTGATAGGTTCGTCATCCTTTTGGTGTCAGAGTTGTGTCCTCTATCATCCTTTTAGTGATAGATCTGTCATACTTTTGGTGTCGAAGTCGTGTGTCATCTAATATCCTTTTGGTGATAGATCCATCATCCTTTTGGTGTCGGAAACTTATGTTGTGCTTACTTTTATCCTTTTGGTAATAGGGAGCTTTGACCTCCTTTTCATCCTTTTGGTGAAGGGTTTGTGTGTGTACTTAATGTTATCCTTTTGGTAATAGCAATTCGAGTCGTGTGATTTTACTATCATCCTTTCGGTGATAGGTCTACTATCCTTTTGGTGGCAGATATCTTTATGCGTGTGTTTACTATCATTCTTTTGGTGATAGGCCTGTCATCCTTTTGCTGTCAGATTTTTTTATTATCATCCTTTTGGTGATAACGATCTTTGCAAGTTATTCAGTGTCCACTCGAGGGTTGACATTGATCTATCATTCCATCTTCTAAGCATTTTCTTTCTTTTCGGAAAAATTTGTGGTCTTCTTCATATCTAATCGACTTACACCTTGAAAGAATGAACGCCATAGCAGTTCATCTTACTAGGTTTAAGCCAATTAGATAGGGGCATCTGTCATACTCCAAATTTGTCCTATCTGTGTGTAATTTTCATCTGTACATCCATCCACTAACCATTGTTTAAAAATCCAAAAAAAAATTCATGTGGCTTAAGTTTGTGCTTCGTTTGAGGATATCCAGTCAAGAGTGTGGGCAATATGAGTTGGAGTTCCTCTGGTTATGACCAAATTTTAGTCAGGCAAGAGAGTGTTTCATAATCAAAGCCAGGGTGTGCTTCATTCAAGTGGTGCGGGTTAAGCTTCTGATTAGGGTTTGTGCCAATTTAGATCAGTTGTATGTGGATCAATTTAACAGACTGTGTCAAGTTGCCAGTGTCTCACGGTTGATAGTCATCAGGCATCAATTCATCTTTTAATCAGGGTTTTAACCAGCAGTTCACGCTTCAAGCCATTATCCATTTTCGATTCCATGTCCATTCCATTCAAGTTCCAAAAATCCATATTCACTTTTTATCCATTTTTATCCATCTTTTCTAATCAATTTTCAAAAGTCCAAAAATTCTATAATATCCAAAAAAAACATACATCCATTTTAAGATACAAAATTCTACAAAAGCCCATTTGAATTACAAGTTCCAAATCCAAAACCAAGGTCATATTTTTCCATCATGTTACAAAGTCCAAGCCTAATTGACAAATGATTTAATTTCAATTTCACATTATTCCAACCAATAAAGGCCATTTCATACTCACAAAAATAAAACGATATCATTTTTACAATACAAAGTTCATTTTTTAAAAATTCATGAAAATTAAGGCCCATGTTATTTTTCTTAAGCCCATTACATATTACAAGAGCCTCACTCATTACACACATGACAACAAAAATAATAGAAATTATATCTCAAGCCCATTTACATACACAAGCCATTGACAAAAATTAACAAAATTGAGAAAAGCTCATGGATCCGCGCAGGCCAAAAACACTCCACAATTGTCAAGACGCTACCAAGCTGCTCCAAAATACTTTCACATGAATCTCAGCTTCAATACACAAGCTAATGCAAAACATTTCCTAACCAACAGCTGAGCCATCACGCACGCAAGCTCCAATACATTTCTAGCCCACAAGAACAAAACTTGCCACAGCCTAACTTTCATCCAGCCAAACCAATCTCACGCAGCACACCGTTCATGCATCCACGACCTGCTGTAAACCATCATGAAGCATCACAAGACGACTTTCGAACCTCATGAGCCAGACACGAAATCCTACAAAATCACAAATACAAAATGACAACAAGCCAATAACTCTGCTCACAATAACAAGTTTCACGCATCACCCCAAAATGTAGCAGCATAATACAACCGTACCTCAATAGTGAAGGCTCTACAAATTTGAGAAAAAATTTGGAAAACAAGGCGCTAAATGAAATGTTCCAACATATAAAAGACATGATGTCCTAACGAATGTCATGACATCTCAAACTGATACAGCAGACTATGTTGTCTGGTCCAACAATTAAGGAAGCAATCAGAACGTGGATCATGGACTGAAGACTAAAGCCCAAGGAAGCAAAAGACACTATAAATAAAAGACTTAGACTTAGGGTTTTGCATGCTTTAGTTCGCCTTTTGTAACCTTGCTTTCTTGCGTAAGAAACAAGGGTTTAGGGTTTTGAGAGTCGTTGGCTCTCTAGGTTGTAAGTCTCCCTTTGTATCAGTTGATACATTGTGGTAGATATAGGTGTCACACAGATCCATAAGCCTTGAGGTATTGGATTGTGTATTGTTCTTGGATGAAGCTTTTAAGCAAATTCGAGTTAGCTTGTTTGTCAAGTATGCTTGACAGATTTTTGTATTGACAGGGATGATGTAGAAATCACAGTTGGTGATAAAGGGAAGTGAGTGGGGTATCTCATATCAGGGTTCTAAACATTTGAGTTTAACCTTGGTAAAGATGTTCATGGGGTAGATGTTAGGGATAAAGTTGTAAACTTGGGAGTTTAACTTTGTAATAGTCTACACATAGTGGAGTCTTCTTCCTGGATTGGTATCCCCCAGATGTAGGTGAGTTGCACCGAACTGGGTTAACAAATATTGGGTTCTTTATCATTCTGCAGATTTAGGTTTTCTGTTAGGGTTCATGATGAACATGTTGGATCAGATGTCGTGACATCTGTGAGTGTGCAGTTCTGATATTCAACGTATCAGTATGCATTTGCGCCTTTGAGTTTAAAAGATTATGTAGCATAATGTCTTGACATGTGTTAGGACATCTGCTGTTAACATAGGCCAGAATTTCAATCGGTACCAGAGCAGGCATCCTGTCTGGTTCTGGATGAGATCCTTAGGAGATACTTTCTGGCGTTTAAACGAGGATGAGTTTTGAAGATCAGGTCAATCAACTCAGACATACTCAAGGATATTAATGGATGAGATGGATGAGATGGATCGAAGGGAGCAACCCGGAGGTTATTCATGTTGCTGAGGAGGTTCTACAACAACTACAGGAGAAGTGGCTAGTTCTCTTGTTGGTGTGTCTTATAAGATGTTGTGACTTCTTATTAGGGCAAGCAGGATATGTTCCTTGGTGGTTCTGTTGTAGGTGTTTCTGATGGAAGAGCTCTAGAATTATGGGATTATGGAGTTGTTGCTGAAGACAGTTGGTGAAAGGTCTCAATCGTCGGCCTCTATATTTGAATATATCTAAATTCTTTTATTCCAAAGTCGGGAGCGATGGAGTGAAGGAAGTTGTGGTTAGATATCTGGTATGATGACTTGGTACTTTGAAGCTTGGTTTCTTGGTGCAGTTTGGAGTCAGTTGAAGAGGAGAGGAGTTGAGTTAAGTTTATCAGGTTCTTGCTCTAGGAGTTTGATAAATTATTGGTCGGCTAGGTTGTCAAAGATACTTGAGAATTCTCTCAAGTCCACTCATAAAGGCATCTATGTCGTGTATCTGGAGTCTTCTAGTTACTCTTCTGACTAGAAGGTGTTTCTTTGAAACATAATCTGAAGAACGTGGAGGTGATTTATTTTCACCATCCAAAAATAGCAAGGAAGGATTCATCTCTCTTGACCCTAAGAGTGGATCCAATCTGATTGAAGAATTGTTGAGGTAAATAAGATTTGTTCAAAGAAAATCTTAGTTACTTGAGTCAAGGGTGGCAGCCTTGGTATCTCAACATTGTCCTTGAAGAAAATACTTGTAAAAAGATTGAATACTTTATAAGTGTTCATGACATGATCTGGTGGAGCTCAGCTACAACAGTGAAGAAGGGTTATTGTACAAGGATTTAAGATCAATTGCTATTTGTGGATTCCACAAGTATTTAATTGATTATCCTTGAAAGTCAAGATTGTTGATGTTCAACAAGATGTTGGAACATCTCATCATCAGAGTTTGTGCAGAATCATGGGAGGGGAACTGCATACACTTTAGCATCTGTTTAAGTCTTAGGTGGTGACCTAAGAAGTGGCTTCAGTCGGGTGTGACAGAAGCATGTGTTCTCTGGAGAGTTTCCTGGCAAGAAACTAGTCTGGACTTAGATGCTGTTGAAGATGAAGATGAAGATGAAGACATCATAATCTTGATGGTTACAGCTTGGATCAATTTATTTCTGATCTAGGTGCTTTGGAGCATGTTTTTGCTCTGGTTGTGAAGGTCGAGGATAAGTGGCAGTTATCTCTGGCTTTCTACTGACGGCTCTACTAAGGGAAGTGGCATTCTTTGGTATAGCTATAGGGTAGTCTTGGACTACTTATTTTCTGAAGATTCAGATGTGGCAGGTTTGAAGTCTTTGGAGTTTCAAAGCAGGATGGAGGTTGTCTACTCTAACTTGGTTGTTGAATCAAGTCTATGAGAGCATGGAAATCTGTTTCTGTAAAGGGAGGAGGTTCTTCTAAGTGGCAGAAGGAGGAGCTGAATTCAACAGTTGGATGTCATAATGTTCTGACATCTAGCTTAACATCAGAAGCCTCAGCTGGTGATGTGGCATATCAGCTTAAGATAAGGTGATCTACATGAGAATGGGAGTTATGGATGCTTCAAAAAGGTCTATCTCATGCAGTTTGCGAGAGCTGTGGATGGGAAGATGTACATGACTAATAGGCTTGGTGGATCCAAGATGTCTTGCTATAGGGAAAGTAGTTCATGTGACTTAAAGATCTGATTTCATTAGCAGATCAGTGTATCTTGTGGGAATTCTGAAGATGAGTGAGGTCAATCAAAAGGTGGCATTTGGTTGGTTTCACAATGTGCGTTCAAGCAGGATGCTTGAAACTGATTGCTCTTGTGTATAAGAGTAGTTGGTTGAAATTGTATAAAGGTTCTGGTTCTCTGGGAGCTTGTGGCAGAAGTTCTGGGTTGAGAATGGAAGCATACCTTCTTTGGTGGTTGAGAGTTTAATACTCCCTGGGTTTCTGAAGTCTTTTTTGTTCAAGCTGGTGGCGCAGTGTTGTGTGAAGATCTTCAGTGTGGATTATTATGCTGATAGTAAGTCCAGTAGTGGAGCATATCAAGAACCATGGTGTGTGGTGTCTGTGATGTGTGGAAGATGTCCTAACTGATGTTAGAACATCTTTGGGTTGGATATCCTTGGGGAAGGATTTCAGGTTCTGTGAGGAACTCGTTACTTGCATCGTGTCCAAGAAGTGTCTACATTATCATCTGGGAGAATGATGGAGTAGAACGATTGTCTTGGAAGGTGGATGTAAGTGTTTTGGAAGACTGAAGTGGATCACGGGTTGATTGCATGAAAGTGTGATTCCTGACACGTTCAGAAGTGGAGATTCACCATAAATTAGAAGTATTCCAGGTTATCATACGGGAGAATGATAAGGAATAACTGTCTTGGATTGCGGGGTGTTTATCTCTATTGTTGGCCTGGTGAGGTCAATGGAAAATCTTGCATGGGGATGGTGCCTCTGGGAGCAAGTCATGCTAGTAGTGGATCAGTTTAGCAGATGTGAAGTTTTGGAGCATGCATACGATAGCTGGCATCGTTATAACAAACTAAGGGACCCTGTGCGTCTCTTTGAGGAATGGGAAGCATTCTGATTCAATTGGTTTGTGCCTCAAGCAGCTAGATGTCTATACATGAGAATTCAAAAGGAGTTCGTATGATGTATAAGATGGTTGCAGGAAAGAGGGGGATCAATGGGACTTTGATCTCAAGCCAAGAATTTGTTATGGCTTGTATACACTTCCTCACGGGATGCATGACAGTGATCATGTGTGAGTGATTATTGTTTCTTGTCAGAGGAACAATAAGAGAGTTAATGGTTGCGTTTAGCAGGTGTGTTGAATAGAGGGTGCGCTCTTGAAAACATGAAGATGCGTCTTATGTTTTCCAGTCATTAGCTTGGGTGTTCGGTGGAGGAGCACTAGTTACCTTAGTCAAGGGGAGAGGCCCCTTGATCTAAGATGAATTACTGCGAGGATGCAGTTGAAGTTCTAGTTTGCATTTGTGTGTCAAGCAAACTGAGATGTCAAGGAGAAAGTCTTGACATTGGTGTATTGTTGCAAGTTGTGGGAGACTTGGCAGTGCATGTTTAATGGTTCTTATTGGATGCTTAAGAATCATTGATTGAGTCTGGGGGAATTTATTTTTCTCTGCAGACTGTGATCACAATACTGTGAAAAGTGTGTTCGATACAGAAATCTCTTGGATGCTAACTGGGAGATGTTTGAAGAAATATCTCAACATCTTGATCTGCTATTTTTGTCTTCTGATTACTCTTGGGAATCATTGACAAAATATTCTCAGACCTAAGGGTGGGTCCTAACTGATTGTTTTGAACGGTGGGGAGTGTTTCCTAAGAGAAGGCATGAGTAACATGTGTTTTGTTACAAGTGATCCTTTTTGGACAGTTACTCTTAAAAGTTTGAACAGTTTTATCCTTGTTGGGCAGTGTACAGTTATTAATGTTGAATTCACCTACCTAAATTTATTTCTCCTTTGAATTGTCCAGTGGTAACTTCTTTGGACCATGGTTATCTAGAGAAAGCATTTAGGTATAAAAAGAGTGCATTTGTTTGAGGAATTCCAGATTGTGGATTGATTCATCATGTCTTTCATTTGTGTTTGGTTTTGTATCATATGGATATGGAAGTGCATGGGTTTCTTTTGTCAATTTTTTGGCTAAAAAAGGGGAGAATAGATGTGTGAGTGGGTCTCTCAACATACATCTATGGTGCTGGTTTTGCAAAGATGTTGGAACGGATGTTCTAACAGTCTATCAGAATCTTTCCCTTGTGCCTTGTGATCTGAGTTGTGAAATAGGTTGTGTCTTGTGATCTGAGTTGCATTCCTTGTGAACTCTGTATTATAAATGATACAACTATTTCTTCTTAAGCTCTTTCTGGATCTTCTTGTGGGTTCTCTTATGCTACTCAAGAGGAAGATTCACACTTTCGTGGCATGTATTGGCTTGAGGGGGAGAGAGTCATATACCCTTCCTCATATACACCAACATACAGCTAGGTATTTTAGGGGTAAGTAAGAGTCTCAGATGGGTTCCAATCATATCATTGGCCAAACGCCTGGTTTTACCCAAAAATTTGTCAAAAGGGGGAGATTGAAGGCTCTGCAGAATTGAACAATTTTTTGGAAAACAAGACGCTAAATGAAATGTTCCAACATATAGAAGACATGATGTCCTAACGAATGTCATGACATCTCAAACTGATACAGCAGACTATGTTGTCTGGTCCAACAATTGAGGAAGCAATCAGACCGTTGATCATGGACAGAAAACTGAAGCCCAAGGAAGCAGAAGACACTATAAATAGAAGACTTAGACTTAGGATTTTGCATGTCTTAGTACGCCTTTTGTAACCTTGCTTTCTTGCGTAAGAAATAAGGGTTTAGGTTTTTGAGAGTCGTTGGCTCTCTAGGTTGTAAGTCTCCTTTTGTATCAGTTGATACACTGTGGTAGATATAGGTGTCACACAGATCCATAAGCCTTGAGGTATTGGATTGTGTATTGTTCTTGGATGAAGCTTTTAAGCAAATCTGAGTTAGCTTGTTTTTCAAGTATGCTTGACAGATTTCTGTATTGACAGGGATGATGTAGAAATCATAGTTGGTGATTAAGGGAAGTGAGTGGGGTATCTCATATCAGGGTTCTAAACGTTTGAGTTTAACCTTGGTAAAGATGTTCATGGGGTAGATGTTAGGGATAAAGTTGTGAACGTGGGAGTTTAACTTTGTTACAGTCTACACATAGTGGAGTCTTCTTCCTGGATTGGTATCCTCCAGATGTAGGTGAGTTGCACCGAACTGGGTTAACAATTACTGTGTTCATTATTATTCTACAGATTTACGTTTTCTGTTAGGGTTCATGATGAACATGTTGGATCAAATGTCATGACATCTGTGAGTGTGCAGTTCTGATATTCAAGGTATCAGTCTGCAGTTGCGCCTCTGAGTTTAAAAGATTATGTAGCACAATGTCTTGACATGTGTTAGGACATCTGCTGTCTACATAGGCCAGATTTTCAATTGGTATCAGAGCAGGCATCCTGTCTGGTTCTGGATGAGATCCTTGGGAGATACTTTCTGGCGTTTAAACGAGGAGGATTTTGAAGATCAGGTCAATCAACTCAGACATACTCAAGGGTATTAATGGATTAGATGGATGTTCTGGATCGAAGGGACCAACCCGGAGGTTGTTCATGTTGCTGAGGAGGTTCTACAAAAACTACATGAGAATTGGCTAGTTCTCTTGTTGGTGTGTCTTATAAGATGTTGTGACATCTTATTAGGGCAAGCAGGAGAATATCAGAGTTACGTTAAGAGACTCTGACTTGCAAAGCGTCATTCAGATTGTGCGATGCATGAAGCATACGCAACAAGGCGAATCTGAACTAGCAATACTTGAATCAGACTTGCAATGTGGAAGCTTATCAGAGTTGAGTTGCAAGGTTCTGACTTGCTTATGTAAGGTTCTGATAATTGATACAGAAACATAAACAATAAATTAAAGCATAACAAGAGTAAAGAACACACGATATATCCTGGTTCACCTGAGCAACTCTGAAGCTAATCCAGTCCACCCTTCCGAGGTGATTTAGCCTTGAACACAAGGACTTAATCCACTATAATCAAAACCTGATTACAGATGCACGGGCTAACGCCGGTGACTAACAACCTGCACAACCGCAACCGCGACTAACCCACAATTAACCGTTCAGGGATCCAAGTTAATGGATATAACGAACATTGAACTAATAGGTTCCAATCTCGCACGATCTATTATCAGTATTTCACAGTTAAACGTTCAGGGATTCGACTTAACGAATATAACATTTACTGACCATTCTTCCAGGATTTTCAATGATTTCCATCAGTGATCTCACAAGAGTCTGACCCAACATTGGTCCTCTTTGAGATATGACTATCATTAACCATATTTCAGGATTTCCACAATGACACCAAGCCATTGTCTTCTCAAGTCTCCGATCACACTGATCACTTGAGGAAACCTAATTCACATAGAATTAGCTGTTTTGGAGGTTTACAAAAGTGCTTCTTAACAAGCCGAATTCTCCTAAGTTTAAGTACAAAAGAATACACAAGTGTTCGAGCAAGATATGAGCAACAGCTCCTTGCTATCTTCAGATACTACAAAGATGTATGTTGATTTGACAGTTTGATGACATCTTGTAGATCTTCTTCATCTTCTTTGTTGAGCAAGCTTCGAGCAATAACTCCTTGCTTCAGATCTTCAATATCGCCCAAAGATGAAGTTGGTTGATAACTTTACTGATTTACAATGTTGTCTTCTTCATCAACAACTTCTGATCCAATTGATTGTTATTGTGTTGAATGATGATCTTTGAGCTTCAACAACAATGGTCGTGTGTAAATGGTGATAGCTTTGTATGTTAAGTGAAACAATGAAAACTGATCGTTGCGACTATCATCACATCGACTCCACATGGATATCTTTAGAAGCGCATACTCCTTTCATTTAAATAGCCAAGTAAAATATAGTCGTTGAAGAGTTGTTGGCTGTTTGAAAAGAGTCGTTGTGCAATGATGAAAGTTGTACAGCCATATCTTCTTTTTACTATAGAAGAAGTGATGGGATAGATCTTTTTCGTACGGTGTACAGTCATTGCCAACGGTAACATTTGTCTTCAAATCTTCAGAGGCTTCTGATGGTAATTAATTGAAGCATGAGTAGAGACTTTATAACTGGGTCTTCAGAATCTTCAAGTCTCCAGTTTTTAGAACTTGTCCATTAGGAATCTGTCTTCAGAGCTTCAGCACTTGTCTTGAAACCCGTTATCTTTACTGCTTTAAGTCTTCAGAATCTTCAGAACCAGTCCATTAGGAATCTGTCTTCAGAGTCTTCAGCACTTGACTTTTAGAACCATAATCTTCAGAACTCATAAGTCTTCAGAGTCTTTTTACACTTGGTCTTCAGAGCCTTCAGCCTTCAGAACTTCAAGTCATGAGAATCTTCAGCACTTCGGTTCTCCAGAAGATTATCTCTTCAGAAGCTTCGCTATCTTTAGAATCATAACCACTTTCAGAGTAGCAACCACAATAGCTTTGCAACAGCAATATCGGCATCCTTGGATCTATCTGATTATGATCAGATACAAAATCATACTTGCTTCTTGCGACTTGTGTTACACATAGTAACTCGCATATGATCATTTACGCACATCTTGCTGGTGTTTGTTGGATCTGATATCTTCTATGATTATGATCTGCACACAACTCACATTAGAAAATAAAATAGTTCTTTCACAAATACTCATTGTTATCATCAAAACATAGAGATGACTTGTAGAGACAACTCTTGCTCTTACAATCTCCCCCTTTTTTATGATGACAAAACCATGTATTTGATTGAACATTTTATACATGGTAATCACCAAATATAACATATTTAGAGTCCGAAACAACAGCTCCCCCTGAATGTGTTAACCCCAAAGTTTTATATGTGATCATCTAGAATCTTATATGATCCAAAGTCACACAAAATAACAATTTGAGTTGTCAGAACGTAGAATAGAGAAGGACTACTTCCTTATCTGTCTTAAGGAGACAAAAGTCTTCAGCATCTGAACCTCAGTCTTCAGATCTTTAGAACTTAGTTCCTTTGAACGTCGTATCAGAGCTCATAATCTTCAAAGTCTTCTAAAGCAATTTCTACTTTTCAACAGAATCAATTTAGCACAGAGATGGAACAATTCTCTTCTAATAACTTAGCCACGCTATTTATCATAATTGAACTTGTCTTTTGATGTAAGAAACTCCCCCTGAGTTTCAGACTTGGTGATCTTCAGATTCTTGATTTGGTCATACCGGTTCTGATCATCAATTAAGATCTTGACTTTTCAGAGTTTGACTAGACAACAGGCCTTCATCTCAGAACCATGTTTCTATCAGAACTCGTTGAAGGATCACAGCTTGATTCTTGATCTGATTGAAAGATAGTTTTGTGATCAATCGAAGCTTGATTATGAATCTGATACCAATGTACTCTAGATTCTTAGTCTGATACCAAAATATGATGAGTTTGATACCAATGAAGGTATTTGAAAATAGTTTACAGCTTAGTTCTGATTGATATCATTGTAGGCTGAGTCTGATGCCAATTGTAGATTTGGTCTGATACCAATTCATTTTCTTCTTTGAATTTTTGGTTTATCAGAACTTCTTCTTCTTGGATCTTCTATCCAGATCTTCAGACAGTCTTCGACTTCTTGTTTGCTCAGTTCTTCAGAAAAGCATCTTGAGATTTAGACTTTGTCTTGACAGCTTTCAGGAAGATTTCTTCTTCTGATTCTTATGTTCTGAATATCATATTCTCAGACAGCTTACAACTTCTGAACAACATGAAACAAGAATCACGATAACTTTGACTTTCAGAAAGTTCTCAACTTCTGAACAGTACTAGGTCAATCTGATTCTGAACACATGTTCGCGAAGTGTACAACTTCGATTATATGAAAAAATAGAGTTCTTCTTTCTTAAACCTGTTCTAAGAATGCCTAGTGAACTTGTTCAGAGTTCCTCGGTTAAAACATCAAACAATTGTTAGTGGTAAACGCATTTTAAATCATTGATTTACTTGTTTGAGTTTTGCATTCTATCAAAATCATATTTCTATTTCTCCCCCTTTTTGACATCATCAAAAAGTTAGAGCGTTTAAGCATTTTAAATGTGATCAATATGATAATGAACCATCTATCAGAATAATATACGTAAGCCATATAGAACTAAGGAAATTCCATTGATTGATTGAGAAACATACAGCAAGCAGAGAATAAAGTAGAACCAACAAAATCAAAACTTAGATCTAAACAACAGAACATGGCAAAGACTAGTAAGACACCTATAGTTAAGACTTTAATCATCAAGGTCTTCAATATTTTCTATTCTAGCACATCTTGTTTCAATCACAGAAGGTTCTGGTCCAAGTCTGCTTATCAATCCCCAGCACTTTTCTTTCTATATTATCTCAGATAGTAACCTTCCGTAAGGAACGTATGAATGCATCTGAGTTCTTGAAACTTTAATAAAGTGTTTCAAGTGGTTGAAGATGGTTTTGGGAAGGTCGATCCTAAAGTGATGCGTCAGGAGGAAGACAAAGACTCTGATATCATGTGTCAAAGTGCTTCTTGCATTTGCGCGAGGACGAAGGTTGGTTAGAGAGAATCTAAACCATGTTCTGGGAGAAGTAAGAAGCTTCTCAGGGTTGTTTGGTTCATAAGGAACCAAATCATCAAACAAAATCTTGCATCTCTCCACCATGCCCAAGTCAGATTGATAGTCATCAATAGTGACTCCGGAAGAGACACATTTTGTGATCTTCTCTATTGAGGAAATAGAGATAGCGATTGGGAGGTAATAAATTTCTGACCAGATGGTGTTGCCGTCATTACTAATCCTGGCATATTTCCATAATTCCTTAACAAGAGCCGGAAAGACAGGACCGTTTAGTAAGGAGTAGTAACCATGCCAAGATTGGATCTGCATGCTCTTAATAATTTCCAGACCATCATGTTTGAGTCGAGGTAAGTTTGGTCGTTTTTCAGGGATGACTTCAAGAGTTTCTATGTTTCCAGTAAAAGTTGGAGGAGACATAGTTGTAGTTCAAATAAGGATTGAGGAAGATGACAGTTTAGGTTAAGAATGGAATGAGGTGAAAGGAGAATTCCTACTATTTATAAATGAATGAGAATGAAGGTAACGACTGAATCGATGCAAAAGATTTGCATTTACTATTTCCTAAGTAAGTTATGATTGCCTAGGGTATGCTATAGGTACATGGGAAATGAAAAGGAACATTTAAACTTTTAATGGGATAATATTAATCGATTATGGGTCATAACTGCTCTCGTAGCAGACATATTTTAATGATGGCAATTTCTTGAGCCACTCAAAAATCTTTGATATGTCTTTCAAAAGATACATGCATATAAGACATGATTCAACTAAATCCAATTTTTCTCTTTATATCAGATTCATATTTAATTTTGAGCAGTGATATAATAAATGTGAGAAATAAGCATTTAAAAAAAATATGTGCCATTTAACAGAAAAGGAAAATACTTCATTAATTAAGAAGGGTTTACGGATACAAATTTAACTATTGATCAGACCTAAGTAAATTAAGGGCAATCCTACACGAGTACAACGACCAGAACAGATACGATAGAGATAAACACAAGAAGGACATGCATAAAACTGATACTGTTGAGCAGAAATAAGTTTTGTTTTTCTAGTCACTAAAGACTTCACAGTTTGTCTTCAACAAGCAGTCTTCTGAAAAGTTTTCAGGACCATCCTCTGTTGTTGTTTCTTTGATTAAATTCACTATTCCATCTCTGAAGAAAATCTTTGACAAAACTCTTCCATAAGGAATGTAGGACTTTGTGTGATTTCTGGACTCAGAGATGGATTTCCAGAGACAGTTGAAGATTGTGTGTGGTAGGTTTATCAGAAAATAAATGAAGTCATGGTCATGATATCGCAGTATGTTATGGTTTTCTCCTCTGGGAAGGAAATTTGACAGCACGAGCTTGTACCAGGCTTTGGGAATGGAAGGTTTATATCCTGATGATAGGTCAAGAAGAAAGGCAACCTATTAGCAACAAAGAACTTATTTCTGTCAAAATCAACAGTGATTCCAACATTTTCACATCCAGTTGCTAGAGTGACTGAGAAGGGAATGATGGTGATGGGAACTTCAAAAACATAAGAAGTGATATGTCCAGTTTCATGATCAAGGAAAGCATGCTTACAGAAATCCTTAACTAGATTCACGTAAATAGGTTTCTCCATCATGGTGGAGTATCTAGTCCACCGTTAAGTATAAAACACATCTCTTAGACTATTAGCAATGTTACTCATAAGAGGAGGAACAGCAATTACAAATTGTTTTTCAGAAATGATTTCAAGAAGGTCTTCGTTTCCAAGAAAGGTTAGTGGAGGCATGATGGTAAGTGGAAGACAGAATTTTGACACTAATGGTTTTATGATAGAAAGACTTGAGTATGATATCTTTTGATAGGAAGAGGTGATTTATATACCTCTAAATAGGTAAGATGAGTTGAGCCTAACCTAGGGATGACATAGATCAAATACACATCAAGTGATAGGAAATTTGATGACATGAATAGTTTTTGTACAAAGGAAAGTACTATTTAGATTTCAGATAAGATTTTGAAAACAATGAGCAATTAGATATAGCAAAACAGAAACTGACATAAGGATATTGAATAGAGTTACTTATATCATACGAAATATTTTTAGCTCATTTGTGAGAGATCTTATGTTCTCAGGGATATATCATGATTACTCAAGTTTTGCAATTATGACTGAGGTTACATTGAGTGCACACATTGTCCAGAGATTTGATCAAAAGATTTTTCTTGGAAAGAGAGAATATTTCAGATCATTAATATTTTTACTTACCAGTCATTTTTCAGTTTGGATTTGCAGTAATATTTAGTCAGTCATTGATAAGGAGAGTCATACCTAAGAGAATCTAAAATCTTTACCGTGATATTTTATCTGAGTGCTTTCCATTCTGACTCTGAGCTTCTGATCATCCTCTTTCAGCTTCTGCTTCCTTCAGAGTGGCCTTTTCATTTTTCTTGTTCAGAATTATCCATCTGACTTCTGAGAGCAACCTTCAGAGATTCTGATCTTCATTATCAGAACGTCAATCTTTTATCAAGCTTCCTTGTTTTCAGAAGGTCATTAATTTCTTAGCTTAAGCATAAACCGCTGAGATGTTATGTGCTAGAGAGAATTGATTGACATCTCATAACATCTTCTGACTCTGTTTCTTCGAACAGATGCAGAGCTTGTTCAGATACAAGTATCATGAAACATGTGTGTAACATATGGCATAGTTTGCATGACAAACTTGCTCTTGCAATGCTGATCTAACTTGTTTAGATTTAGTCCATCAAAGGACTGACAGCATATCTGCTTCTGAAAGAAGGTCTACTGATTTCTTCATTCTGAAAAATAGCAGTGACTTAAATCCTTTTTGGCTTCGAGTAGATGACTTATGTCTTTGCATCTAGTCGAGCATCTTCTGATTCCAGGATTTATGAAATTCTTAATCAGATTCTTGATGAATCACTAGATTTCCTCTTTCTGAGTGTTCTTCAGTTCTCTGCAAGGCTTCTCAAGAAAACGGTATTCAATTCTTCGTTGAATCTTTTACCTGCTTGATCAGTTAAGATTCGGATGTTGAATCACTTCTAAGAGTTTGAATTCTCCAGTTTTCTGGCTTCTTCTGCAGACTTCATTCTGAAGTTCAAAATTATAGAACAACAATCTTTCTTCTTTACATGAAGAAATTCTTAATGAGCTCTAAATGAGAAAGTCAAGGGTGGACTAATCCGTTTCTTGAAAACATCTCAAAAACTCATAAAGAAATAATCTTCAGCAAACAATATTTCTTGTTTTCTGATGATTCAATCTTGAGCGAATACGTTGTTTATCCACACGTATCTTCTAAGATAAGCATTCAACAGATACTACTACTTACCTGATGAATCTATCTTGTCAGTTGATTCTTCAATCTTCTTTCAAGCATTAATGAAGAAGATTCTGTTGTTGACAACTACAAAACTTCAAGAATCAGTGACTTGCTCAAATAATCCGTTTGATTTCAATTTAGTACACAGTCATCTTCTGAACTGTTACTAAAATTGTAAGTGGATTGAAATCTCACCCAGAGTATATCTACACACCATAGTTGGATCTTTTTCTGACACTGTTAAGTGTTTGATATCCATCAATAACAGAACCGGAGATCTGATACCAATTGAAGGTGTGAGAAAGACATAAGAAAGGGGGGTTTAAATTGTGTTTTGACTCTTAAAATCTTTTCTCCTCTTATCGTTAATGCGCTAAGAGAATATCAGAGTTACGTTGAGAGACTCTGACTTGCGAAGTGTCATTCAGATTGTGCAATGCATAAAGCATACGCAACAAGGAGAATCTGAACTAGCAATGCTTGAATCAGACTTGCAATGCGGAAGCTTATCAGAGTTGAGTTGCAAGGTTCTGACTTGCTTATGTAAGGTTCTGATAAATGATACAGAAACATAAACAATAAATTAAAGCATAACAAGAGTAAAGAACACACGATATATCCTGGTTCACCTGAGCAACTCTGAAGCTAATCCAGCCCACCCTTCCGAGGTGATTTCGCCTTGAACACAAGGACTTAATCCACTATAATCAAAACCCGATTACAGATGCACGGGCTAACACCGGTGACTAACAACCGCATCCGTGACTAACCCGCAATGAACCGTTCAGGGATCCAAGTTAATGGATATAATGAACATTGACCTAATAGGTTCCAATCTCGCAAGATCTACTATCAGGATTTCACAGCTAAACGTTCAGGGATTCGACTTAACGAATATAACGTTTACTAACCATTCTTCCAGGATTTTCAATGAGTTTCATCAGTGATCTCACAAGAGTCTGACCCAACATTGGTCCTCTTTGAGATATGACTATCATTGACCATATTTCAGGATTTCCACAATGACACCAAGCCATGTCTTCTCAAGTCTCCGATCACACTGATCACTTGAGGAAACCTAATTCACATTGAATTAGTTATTTTGGAGGTTTAAAAAAGTGCTTCTTAATAAGCAGAATTCTCCTAAGTTTAAGTACAAAAGAACACACAAGTGCTCGAGCAAGATATGAGCAACAGCTCCTTGCTATCTTCAGATACTACAAAGATGTAAGTTGAATTGACAGTTTGATGAAATCTTGTAGATCTTCTTCATCTTCTTTGTTGAGCAAGCTTCGAGCAACAACTCCTTGCTTCAGATCTTCAATATCGCCCAGAGATGAAGTTGGTTGATAACTTGACTGATTTGTAATGTTGTCTTCTTCATCAACAGCTTCTATTCCAATTGATTGTTGTTGTGTTGAATGATGATCTTTGAGCTTCAACAATAATGGTCGTGTGTGTCATACCCCAAATTTTGACCACCAAGATTCCCATCATTGTGAAAATCATCAGCACAATAGGGATGTACCTTTATGCCTCATCAGTCTCCTCAGGGAATTGTTGAGCATTCACTACAATCAAGAATTAGGGTTTCAAGCCCTCTCAGAGCTCTTAGACAAAGGATTAATCAAGGGATGTCATGATCTTCAACTTGTCTAACTCCTCAAACATCCACAAAGGATCAAAAGGACTCCCACTTCAAGGATTAAGCACAAGGATGCTCCCTTCTAGGTGGATCAAGCCTCAGGATCGCCAGTGTCACCAAATTAGGGTTTTGGTCGACCAGGGCCTCCAGATGGAAAATTTCCTCTAGGAATGAGCCAATGCTTCAAAGCATGACCTATAATGCTCCAAGGGACATCATAAACCCAATCATCAAGTCCATTTTGCCTCAGGGGATGCATATATCAAAAATCAGGAATTAGGGTTTCTTGACCTAATTCACCCCTAAGTTGACTTTTGGGACAAATCATGAACTAAGACCTCAAGAGAGGATTTGAGGGTCTCTAATATACCATATTGATCCATTTGTAACAATGGATTGATCCAAGAAGCTTGAGCAACAAGTCTCAATTTCATCTGAACCACAGTTAGGGTTTCGCGAGAAAAGTCAACTGTATCTTTGACTTTTGACCAGGACATGCTCCCAAACCCTAGGACATGAATCAATATACCTTATGACACCCATGGAACATGTCCACCAAGTTTGATTTAGGTCAAGGACATGATTTCATAGAGGATCGCACAGTTTGGAATTCATCGGATAAAAAGTCAACTGTGCACAAAAGTCAACTTTGACTTTTTGAGATTTTTCACAAAAATGGATTTTTAACCCTAAAATGATGTTGATGTATGATTTGAATCATCATTCATCAAGAAAAATCAAAGAAAGTGGGATAACTTGTAAAATGGGTAACCATAAAAACTTAGAAAATTTTCTAAGTTATGAACAAAGTGGCAAGGGTACCAACTTTGGAGGATCATAACTCCTAAACCACAAATCCATTTTTCCCCATCCAAAGCTTGATTTGTATCCCTCATGGCCCTCTACAAAAACTTCAACTAGACCTCATTCCAATTCATTAAGGATTTTGAGTTATGGAGTGATCAAAATGACAAAAAGTGAAAATGTCACTTTTTTCCAACACTTAGTGAAATTTTCACTAAGTCAGAATCTGCCTTCACTTTTTTCCAAATGTAGGGGCATTTTTCACTTGGATCCAAAAAGTATCAAAACCAAATATGATTAAACAGTTGTTGTATCATATGAGGGCTTTCCAAAATGGTAGTGGCAAAATGCCTTGCTGAAAACTGCCAAGGCAAGGCAGAATTTTGCACTTTTGGTCGATTTGCCAAAATCAGCCAATTCCAAGCCTTGTCATCATCTTGGACACATCTGAGGATCAAATCTAAAGGTGACAATCACTGAGCCAACCCTCCAAAGTCCTTGGAACAAGAAATAGCATGCCAAACCTAGAATTACCTAAAATAGGGACAAGACTCCAATTTTGGATTGGAGCATTCAATGGAAGCACCAAGGTGGCATAGACTGAGCCACTCTCAACTGAATTCAGTCAAGACTTATCCAAGACCAAGGGAACCAGCAGCCTGTGCCCTAACCTCTAGTCAATGGCTAGAGGAGACTTGGATTCTCATTGCTCAACATTGGCCAACCCTACTCAGCAGTTGTCATTCACTATTCCTTGCAAAACAAACTTGCTCTACTATAAATAGAGCTCAATTGTGATCAGTTTGAGTACACCAAAGCCATCAAACAGATGTTTTCCTCAAAATCTCTTCTTTCACTCCACTTTTGCCTTCTAAGGCAAGTCACTATCGGGTTTTGAGTTTGGGAGCTTTTCCAATCAAACCAATCACACACACACACCTCACATACATCATATAGAAGTGATCCAAACACTTAAACAACATCTGGAACACTGATTTCTCAGAATCACCAGCCAATTGCTCAAGGTTTTAACCAAGTTGCAGCTGAGATGCCATGAAGTGATCCAGCCATTTTCAATCAAGTCCAAGCATTCAAACACACTCCATAGGGTGTAGGGAAGCTGTTCAGATCATCACAACTCATCTGTAACACCTCCAAATCAAAAATCACATTGCACTTGCTGTCACGACCTAGAGGTAAGCCTAAACTTGGCCATCTCTCAATCTATGCATATTTCCTCGCACAATACTTTTGCCAAATGTTCATAATCATGCATGGAATGTTTTCCCTCAATCAATTGCATTGTTTGAATCGTGTGTGGAATTTCTGAACCTTCATGCAGAAATTAGGGTTCTTGAGGTTTCTCTTTAATTTCTTATTCCATGTTTAAAATAAATGAAATTAAAGACCATAGACATGATCGTGAGGTTGAAACGAGTAGATTGATATGTAGATTGCATGATATAATCAAGTATTCAGTGAGATTGGAGAGAAAATGCAAATCTGGGCAAAACCCAGAACCCGCGCGTGTTCTTGGGTGTTCTTGGCGCCATTTTTTGAAAATTCAAATATTTAAATTTTGTGATTTTATTTTATTGATTCAAAAATTAATTTCTCTCTGAGTTTTAATGATTTTGAGTTGATTATTTTTTTAATAATTCACAAAAATGTTAAAATATTTTATTTTAACAAAAAATCCCAAAAATATTATTTATTTCATATAATTGATATTTTTACAAAGAATTAATGTTTTAATTGTTTTTGACATTTAAAATATTTTTTCCTTCTTGGTTTTGCAAAGATTAATGACTTCTAATTATTTTGTAGGTCAAAACTTGATTTTTGAAACATTAATCCAAGATCACAATTTGTTTTCCACATGTTAAACAATTTTTTATCATATTAATTGAATTTTTATTCAATTAAAATGCATTTTGGAAACAAATTAGGGTTTTGATTAATTCAACCCTCATCAAACATTTTAAAACACTTTTGGGCCTCTAATAGAGTGTAAGACCAAATCCACTTGTACATAAACCTATTTGTGGGCCTCACTCATTGTATAAGTCCCTCTGTACATTTTCAAATAAGCGGCGCAATCGTCGCCTTTTTAACGAAATCAACTGGGCCTCTCCTCGAGCTATAAGACCCATTCAAAACTTTTGGGCCTCTAATAGAGTGTAAGACCCAACCCCCTTTTAACCAAAACAATTTTGGGGCCTCAGACATTGTATAAGTCCCTCTGCGTTAAAAGAAAATCTCGGCGCGATCGCCATTTCAAACAAAAAGTCATCTGGGCCTACCCTCGTGTTATAAGCCCCACTCTTTTTCTTTAACACTTTTTGGGCCTCTTGAGAGAGTGTAAGACCCATCCCTTTGTATAGAAAACCTTTCTGGGGCCTCAGTCACTTGTATAAGTCCCTCTGTAAAAATGCAAAACGACAGTGCGATCACTGATAAAACCCTGGGCCTCTCCTTGAGCTGTAAGCCCCAATTTTTCTTTTCAAAGCACTTTCTCCTTTGATTTTGAATATAATGTTGTTTTCAATCTTTCTTTGTTGAACAACTAACAAAACAGCATGGAAGCTCTATAACCGAGTAAGTGTTTACCCGCTTTCATATGTATAACTGTATTGTGGGGCTGCTCACTGTAAGTCTCCTTTCACAAACTCATATCAACTGTGTAATAATAGTATAGATATTTAGAGTTTCCCCGGCAACTACGTCTAGAACTAGGTAAAGTCATATTGATTACTCTTAGAAATAGACAAGCTAGATCCCCCATAGGAGCACCAGATACAGTCTTCTCTTCGGCTGTCCCCCCTAGGATATGTCAAAGAAATTTTATTCCCCATAGATGAATTATTCTCGGTGAAACTTCTCTTGAATTTCTTCAAACCTTAGAACTGTTCACTAAATGAATTATTCTCGGTGAAAATTTTCTTGAACTTTTCTTCAGTTTGGACCCACAGGCTTCTTAAAAGCATCTGCCTTCTCTTGGGCGTTGTACAAGGACCCGCAGGCTTCTTAAAAGCACCCACCTTCTCTTGGGCTTAGTACAAGGACCCGTCGGCTTCTTAGAAGTATTCACAGCCTCCTCTTAGGCTTTGTATAATGATTCTTCCTTCGGGAATGATAGTCTCCTCTTGGGCTTCGTACAAGGACCTCTCGGCTTCTTAAAAGCTTCCAGCCTCCTCTTGGGCTTCGTACAAATTGTCCCGACGACCTCCTAGAGGTATAGGAACAGAAATTAGTCATCTTAATAGAACAGTCTTTCAAAGAGTCTAGACCCTACTACTGTTTCTCAAAGCATAGTATAAAAGATGAAACTCTAGACTTGGACAGTCTATTTTCCTTGAGTCTCAAAGACATTCTCAACTAGGAGATGAAACTCGTAGACTCAGACAGTCTCAATACCCTTTGGATTTCCCATTTCCTTAAAGAAAAGGAAATAACCCTGATCCTCGAATCAAATCCCTGAGTGCAAACATTACTCATATAAGAACTGATTTTCTCTTTAAAATCAGCATTTTGGACCTGTCACTCAGCTGAAATAGTCACAAATAGCCTTCTCTTGGGATTTGTACAAATGATTCTCCCCAGCGGAGCAAACAAATTTCAGCCTCCATCTCGGGCTTTGTACGAGACACAAAAAGACTCTCTTGTTGAGTCACACCTTTCAGCCTCCATCTCGGGCCTTGTACGAGATACAAAAGACTCCCTCGTTGAGTCAACCCTTTCAGCCTCTATCTCGGGCCTTGTACGAGATACAAAAGACTCCCTCGTTGAGTCAACCCTTTTAGCCTCTCTCTCTCTCGGGCTTTGTACGAGACACATAAAAGCACCCTCTTGTTGGGCCAATAGCCTCCTCTTAGGCTTTGTATAAGAAAACCCCGGTTGAGACAATCAACCTTTTAGCATCAAAGTTGTGCCTCGTTCACAGTATACAAACGTCAATAACTCCTTTCCCTTCATCTAACTGCTGTAAGCGGCAAGCCTCTGGATTATTTACATCCATGCCACTATCCCTCTTTTAGCATGAGAAATTCCTAAGGAAAGATGGCATTGCTCTACACTGAGTTAAAGTCTTCTCCTCTAGGTTGGAAAGCCCCTATAAAGGAAATTATGGCATTGTCGGATTCACATATCCCGATTAAAGTAATCCTCCTTTATAATCAGTCACCCAACAGTTGTGACAGACAGACCCCTCTTTTAGAGATGATAAATTCTCTCTAAAATCGAGACCTTTTAGCTTCATATCTTGGGCTTTGAACAAGATACAAATCACCTTTAGCTTCATATCTTGGGCTTTGAACAAGATACAAACAACCTTTAGCTTCACGTCTTGGGCTTTGAACAAGACACCAAAAACAACCATTTCCTCCCATAGAATAGGAGGAACTACGATCGCTCTGATTTCCCTGTTTCGGTAAACGGGAATACGTAGGCATAAGATTGAAAGAAAATCTTAGCGAGCACACTACTCAAAAACCTAAAATCCCGTACCCTCATACACCAATCGAAAAACATTCGTCCTAACATCTTAACTGATAGCCTAAACACCCTTTTTTTTAACAAAATAAATCTAGGAGAAACCCACACTTTGGATAGAATCTGTAAGCCAACAGTTTTGACTGTTTAACCTCAGTATGCAAGCAGGGTTAATTGGAGACATCTATTTCCCTTCCTTCATCAGCTTCAATAGGATAAAAAATGAATCAAACTGTAGTACCAGAACGATCGTGCTTCGCAACCACATCCAAAATCACTCGCTACAGTGTGTTAACGGTGATAGCTTTGTATGTTAAGTGAAACAATGAAAACTGATCGTTGCGACTATCATCACATCGACTCCACACGGACATCTTCAGAAGCGCATACTCTATTCGTTTAAATAGCCAATTAAAATATAGCCATTGAAGAGTTGTTGGCTGTTTGAAAAGATTCATTGTGCAATGATGAAAGTTGTACTGCCATATCTTCTTTTTACTGTAGAAGAAGTGATGGGATATATCTTTTTCGTACGGTGTACAGTCATTGTCAATGGTAACATTTGTCTTCAAATCTTCAGAGGCTTCTGATAGTAATTAATTGAAGCATGAGTAGAGACTTTATAACTGGGTCTTCAGAATCTTCAAGTCTTCAGTCTTTAGAACTTGTCCATTAGGAATCTGTCTTCAGAGCTTCAGCACTTGTCTTGAAACCTGTTATCTTTATTGGTTCAAGTTTTCAGAATCTTCAGAACATGTCCATTAGGAATCTGTCTTCAGAGTCTTCAGCAATTGACTTTTAGAACCATAATCTTCAGAACTCATAAGTCTTTAGAGTCTTTCTGCACTTGGTCTTCAGAGCCTTCAGCCTTCAAAACTTCAAGTCATAAGAATCTTCAGCACTTCGGTTCTCCAGAAGATTATCTCTTCAAAAACTTCCCTATCTTCAGAATCATAACCACTTTCAGAGTAGCATCCACAAGAGCATTGCAACAGCAATATCGACATCCTTGGATCTATCTGATTATGATCAGATACAGAAGCATACTTGCTTCTTGCGACTTGTGTTACACATAGTAAATCGCATATGATCATTTATGCACATCTTGCTGGTGTTTGTTGGATCTGATATCTTCTATGATTATGATCGGCACACAACACACATTAGAACATAAAATAGTTCTTTCACAAATACTCATTGTTATCATCAAAACATAGAGATGACTTGCAGAGACAACTCTTGCTCTTACAGGTTGCTCGCCAAGACATCGCCGTCTTGTGCCTACGTATCCTCAGTCTAACCAGAGAGAGGAAATCAGAGCGTCTGTAGTTCGTGGTAACGACCACAATGGTTAAGTGTTTTTTTATGAGCGGCGATGGGTTCGCGTCCGGCAGTTAGGGTCGATGCCTGTTTACGACTGAACGGAAGTAACGTGCTCTTTTCTGAAAATGATTTGAAACCCAACAATCCCGAAGGATGAAAAAGATTTGAATTTGTTTTTGTGTTTTTTAGACAGAAATGGATTAAGTTAGCTTGTAACTTGTATTGCACTAAAGTCTATGACATAGGAACGAATGCGTCGCATATTGTCCCCAACAGGACGTATGCTAAACACCCTAGAAGAATGAAGGGAGGCCCCCCATTCCCCAATTCCCATATACTTAAGGCTCATGCGCAATACACGTTGCCTTTATTAAGTGTTTTAAACTTGTTATGAGATGAGATGAGAAGACTCAAAGGTTGAAAAGAAAACACTAAGTGAATTATATCCTAATGTTGTCATACATAGTTTGAATCCTAATGTCTACCCTACTTCAAGCTTAATCAAAGATTAAGTTAGACTAGGGAACCCTAGGGGAACATGCAAAAGCAAATCCAAGACTTAAACAAGTCTTGAGATTCAAAGGGGAAGAAAGAAGTAAGAGATGAAGAAGAAAGTGAAACATGAGATGAGAAACAAGGTAGGGCAGAAAGCACATCATGTATATCACATACAATTCATACCACCAAACATGCTTCAAAAGATCACACATTGAAGTTCACACAAGGAATTAGAACCAAACAAGAAAGGGTGCAAGCAGTTTGCATTAGAATCACAATTGAACATCATTAATCATCACACAAAGATAATGTGAACAAAGTAAGGTGAGAATGAAACAAAGTCAGAACTTAAGTCACGTCATGATCATTAAATTCAAACATGTAAGAAAGCTTCACATTATCATGCATCATAGACCAAAGTAGCAATAATCAAGTGCTAATGAAATGCATCATGGAAATCAATCAACAATGACCAAGTGAAGTGAAAACATGATGTGAATCCAAGTGGGCAGTAGCAAGAGAATAATCCATGAATCATAATCAAACTCAAACCAATCAAGAAGGATCACCAAGTATCATACTCAAAGCGTATGTGCAAACTATGTATTCAACAATATTAAGTCCAAAATAGTTCACATGTTTTCATAATAGTTGGACAATGAAACCAACTATTATGTAAAACCCTAATTTTGGTACCCACAGTCTAGGAGAAATCGACCCAAGCTCAAATCTCAAATTCCTCTGACTATGATGTAGGATCTCTTAAACAAAGATGAAATGTGCCACATGATGATGATAAAGTTTCAAAAATCTTGCCCATTGGAGTGTTATGCTCAAGGATTCCAAAAAAACCCTAATTTGAGAATTCAAGCTAGGAGGATGTGATTCACTTGAAATCTCTTGCCAACTGCAATCATCTGATGAGGTGATGGGCACAATAAGATGCCTTGAGGCCTAAGAACCCATTGTGGCTTGAGTAATGGTGACATTAAGACCACCTCTCCCCTTGGTACCTTGGACAATAACACCTGATCTCTTGCTTGAACCTCTGAAAAACAACTTCTTCTCTTGAGCTGACCAAGACACCTTGATCCCATGCTGAGAACCGATGATATGCATAAATGATAATGCAAAATGAAATGAAGCATAAGCCAGTTAGAGTTAGAGGCATGAGGGAAAATTTTGGGGTGCTACAGCTGCCCCTATTCAATCGTCTTAGACCTGAAGGAATGATAGCAACGGCTTTCAGACATTCAAGGCACACAGAGATTGAATACCAAAAGAACCCAGAAATTTGAAACTTGTTGGGAAATAAATTAGATAGTGTTTTCCAGCCGAAGGTGGACTCTAAGGCAGCGAATACCAACTAATAGTTGGGGTAACGAGGACGCCGACCAAAGGCGTGTTCACAACGAAAAATACCAACCAATATTTGGGATAAAGCAACGGGTACCAAGCAATAGTTGGGATAATTAAAAGAGACCAACCAATAGTCAGGATAAAAGATACCAACCAATAGTTAGGGCAAAAAAGATATCAACCAATAGTTGGGATAAAGGGACGCCGACCAAAGGCGTGCTCACCACAAAAGACACCAACCAAGAGTTGGGATAAAAGGTACCAACCAATAATTAGGATAACAAAAGGGACCAACCAATAGTTGGGATGAAAGATACTAACCAATAGTTAGGATAACAAAAGGGACCAACCAATAGTTCGGATGAAAGATACTAACCAATAGTTAGGATAACAAAAGGGACTAACCAATAGTTGGGACGAAAGATACTAACCAATAGTTAGGATAACAAAAGGGACCGACCAATAGTTTGGATGAAAGATACTAACCAATAGTTAGGATAACAAAAGGGACCAACCAATAGTTGGGATGAAAGATACTAACCAATAGTTAGGATAACAAAAGGGACCAACCAATAGTTGGGATGAAAGATACCAACCAATAGTTGGGGCAAAAGATACCAACCAATAGTTGGGATGAAAGATACTAACCAAGAGTTAGGACAAAAGATACCAACCAATAGTTAGGATAACAAAAGGGACCAACCAATAGTTAGGATGAAAGATACTAACCAATAGTTAGGATAACAAAAGGGACCAACCAATAGTTGGGATGAAAGATACTAACTAATAGTTAGGATAACGAGGACGCCGACCAAAGGCGTACTCACAGCAAAAGAGACCAACCAATAGTTGGGACAAAAGCCAGAAATATACAGGAAGTAGAATCAACATACTTATGACCTGAAGAGAATGAAATATGACTCCGTTGGGGAAAAGAGAGATCTAAACAGACAACTCTACAAGGGAGCATGAGATAACCCCTTCGGAAGATAACAACAATAAAAAGGACGAATCCAGTGGTTAGGGTATAAAAATTAAACAACATCTCCTGAGTTATGCCACTTTCTGCTGGGGAAAAAGTCTTGGCGAAGGATATCAAACCTGGCTTATACTTCAAATGCATATGTTTGAATTTTTCCATGGCGTAATGCTCCATACGAAATGGAAATGCTACGCATTTGGGAGGATACAATGCAAAAGATGCTTATGCTATGCAAAAGGGACACCTCAGCGAAATAAATGCTGAAAGCGAAGGCAACTCCACTGGGGATGACAAACTAAATTGTCCTTCGAATCAAAGACCCTGCTAAGAAAGTCATACCGAACGGCTTCCTTGATCAACAAACTCTGCTGAAGATGAAACCCAAAGAGAACTTACCCTCTGTTGGGGATTACAAATAACCCTTGCTAAAGATAGAGCCCAAAACCTGATACTGAAAAGTGTCAATAACCTTTAGTCTTAGAACCTACTGAGGATGTCCACCACCGTTAAATAAACCGTTGCGAGGATTGACACTAAATTATACTTGGGGAGAGAAGTCAATAATACGAAACCTGCTATGGATGTCATTGAACTTAACCTGCTGCTGGAGAAGTGACTTTACCCTGCTGGGGATAAAAGTACACTATTGCTGGCAAAATTACACCTCCTGACCTGACGAGGAAAGTAGATACCAAGATTCTGTGGGGAAAACAATGTCTTCGTCCGGGGAGGATATCCAACAAGTCCTCTGCTGGAGATACAACACCGCCCACTTTAGAGCAATTCAACTCTGACGGCTTGCTGAGGAATAATAGACCAACCATGACTTTGGCTGGGGACACAATCCTCTATACTCTTGCTGGGGAGAATAAGTTCTGCTGAGGATGATGAACTTTCAGTGCTGGGGGATAGTAACTCTACTGGGGAGAAACAATCTTGCTATCCTGCAAACACACAACAACAACAACAAAATATTCGGTATACAAAAATGGCTACCTCGATTGCCATCCACAAAATCCATTGCCTAAGCAATTTCCATTGTTTTTCGATATGCTCCGCAAAGCTTAACGTTTTCACATGCAATGTTTATAAAAAATATCGGACATTTTTGCAAACAAAACAGTTAAAGCAAAACAATAAATGGAAAGCTCTTTGAGTGAAATGAAAATTTTATTGAATGAATTGGCCTGTAAATAGGCATTTACAATTGGAAGCAATTCCTGAAATGAGGTAATTGAAAAAAATACAAAATAAAAAATAAAAAGAAAATACACATGTCGGCAATGTGGGAACAGATATTCATCATGATTCGATTCAGCTATGACCCATATGTCTTGCTTATCCACAGATGTTTTGACCTTCGAAGAGACTGACTGGACTGATTCCTTTCCTTCGAAATTCCCAAGTGTCAAAAGTGCTCACAGATCGAACGCAGATCGCAGCCTCTCGCTTTCAAATCCCTAACTTTTGCCTGGATCGCCCTTTCGGGTTTTCAATCCACCGGGATACCTATTTTTGCCAAAGTTGCCTTTTCGGGTTTTCAACTTTGCGGGTTTATTCTTTTTTCCTTTTTTTTATCCCTAATTTTCGCCCGAACCTTGTCTTTTTATGGTTCGCCGGGATGCCATTTTTTGCCTGGACTTTCTTTTTATGTCCAACGGGTCTCTTTTATGCGAAGTATTTTTTGACTACGTCTGCATTCACAGGGGATGTAAAATCTTCGCCATCCATAGTTAAGAGTAATAAGGCTCCACCAGAGAAAACCTTCCTTACTACATATAGCCCTTCGTAGTTTGGAGTCCACTTGCCCCTGTGATATGTCTGAGGAGGAAGGGTCCTTTTCAAAACCAATTCGCTTGTCTGAAAACACCGAGGATGCACTTTCTAATCAAAGGCCTTTTTCATTATGCTATGATATAACCGGCCATGTGCAATGGCTGCCAATCTTTTCTCCTCAATAAGGTCCAGTTGATTTAACCTGGACCGTACCCATTCAGCTTCATCAAGTTTTACATCTGCCAGAATTCTTAAAGAAGGAATCTCAACCTCTAATGGTAGGACTGCTTCCATACCATATACCAGTGGAAAAGGAGTTGCCACGGTTGACGTACGCACCAAAGTATGATAACCGTGTAGAGCATAAGGCAACATCTCATGCCAGTCTTTATATGTTACCACCATTTTCTGCACAATCTTCTTGATATTCTTATTTGCCGCCTCAACAGCACCATTCATCTTCGGACGATATGGATAAGAATTCTGACGTTCAATCTTAAAGCTCTGACATAGCTCCTTCATCATCTTATTGTTCAAATTCGAACCATTATCAGTAATGATTCTCTCCAGGACCCCATAACGACAGATGATGTCCTTCTTTATAAAACGGGCTACCACTTGTTTGGTGACGTTGGCATACGAGGCTGCTTCCACCCACTTCGTGAAATAATCAATGGCAACCAAGATGAAACGATGCGCGTTAGAAGCAGTTGGCTCAATATTTCTAATCATATCAATGCCCCACATGGCGAAAGGCCAAGGAGATGACAATACATTCAGAGGAGTAGGTGGTACGTGCACCTTATCAGCATAAATCTGACACTTATGGCACTTTCTGGTGTATTTGAAACAATCAGACTCCATAGTTATCCAGTAATACCCTGCCCTCAACAGTTTTCTAGCCATAGCATGCCCATTGGCATGAGTACCGAAAGAACCTTCATGAACTTCTTCCATCAATAGGCTTGCCTAGGGTTCATCAACACAATGTAACAAGACCATGTCAAAGTTCCTCTTATACAGCACATCGTCTTCATTCAGAAAGAAATTGCCTGCTAACCTCCTCAGAGTTTTCTTGTCCTTGGTAGATGCCCCAGCTGGGTACTCTTGACTCTTGAGGAAACACTTAATGTCATGATACCAAGGCTTGCCATCTGATACCTCTTCAAATGCAAACATAAAAGCCGGTCTATCTAGACACATGATTCTGATTGATGGAGTTTCATTCCATCGATTCACCTGATACAATAAATTCAATGTTGCCAACGCGTCTGCCATCTGATTTTCCAACCGGGGTATATGATGAAATTCAACCCTATCAAAGAACGGTAATAACCTTCTGGCATAATTATTGTAAGGCATCAAATTTGTTTGTCGAGTTTCCCATTCTCCTTTGATCTGATTAACCGCCAATGCAGAATCACCATACACATCGAGGTTTTTGATTCTCAAATCAATAACTTCTTCTAAACCCATGATGCATGCTTCATACGCTGCCTCATTGTTGGTGCATATGAATGCTAATCGGGCAGTGAAAGGTATATGAGAACCCTTTGGAGTTATAATGATTGCCCTGATTCTATTACCATATGAATTGACGGCCCCATCAAAAACCAATTTCCACTGAGATCCAATTTCAGGCCCTTTGTCAGGAAAAGGCTCATCACAATCTTTCATCTTCAGAAACATGATATGCTCATCCGGAAATTCAAACTTCATTGGTTGATAATCCTCTATTGGTTGTTGAGCAAGATATTCTGACAAATCACTTCCCTTAATGGTCTTTTGGGAAACATATTGAATATTGTATTCTGTCAAAACCATCTGCCAACGGGCTATTCTTCCAGAAAGTGCTTGCTTTTCAAACACATACTTAATCGGATCCATCTTTGAAATCAACAGGGTTGTATGGTTTAACATATACTTCCTCAAACGCTTAGCTGCCCAAGCGAGTGCACAACATGTTTTTCCAACATAGAGTACCTCGACTCACAATCAGTGAACTTTTTATTCAGATAGTATATGGCATGCTCTTTCCTACCTGTCTCGTCATGTTGACCGAGCACACACCCTATTGAATTCTCAAGAACCATAAGATACATAATCAACGGCCTTCCCGGCACTGGAGGCATGAGGACCTGAGGTTCCTGCAAGTATTCTTTTATTTTTTTCAAACGCCTTTTGGCAATTTTCATTCCACCTGACCTCTTGATCTTTTCTTAACAATTTGAATATTGGTTCACACGTGGCTGTAAGGTGAGATGTGAATCTACCAATGTAGTTCAATCTCCCTAAGAAACCACGAACTTCTTTTTCTGTTCTCGACTCAGGCATCTCTTGTATGGCTTTTACTTTAGCAGGATCAACCGCGATACCTTTTTCACTAATAATAAATCCCAGTACGTTTCCAGATCTCACACCAAAGGTGCACTTGTTCGGATTCAACCTCAGTTTGAACTTCCTCAACCTTTCAAATAGCTTCTGTAAATTCACCAGATGTTCTTCCTCTGTTTGTGACTTTACAATCATGTCATCAACATAGACTTCGATCTCTTTGTGAATCATATCATGAAAGAGAGTCACCATTTCCCGTTGATAGGTTGCCCCAGCATTCTTCAATCCAAAGGGCATTACCTTGTAGCAAAACGTTCTCCACGGTGTTATGAACGTCGTCTTCTCCATGTCCTCTGGGGCTATTTTGATTTGGTTATACCCAAAGAAGCCATCCATGAAGGAAAATACAGAGTATTGAGCAGTGTTGTCCACTAACACATCAATGTGGGGAAGCGGGTAATCATCTTTCGGGCTTGCTCTGTTCAAATCTCTGTAATCGACACACATCCTGACTTTCCCATCCTTCTTAGGTACAGGCACAATATTAGCAACCCACGGAGGATAATTTGTCACAGCAAGAAAACCAGCGTCCAACTGTTTCTGAACCTCTTCCTTGATTTTGACAACCATGTTCAGTTTTGTCCTTCTCAGTTTTTGCTTAACCAGCGTACCACCCTCTTTAAGCAGCAACCGGTGCACAACAATGTCAGTGTCAAGCCCGGGCATGTCTTGGTAAGACCAGGCGAAGATATACATATACTCTCGAAGCATCTCAATCAATGTTCCCTTAATAGTGTCTTCCAACGCAGCCCCAATTCTTACTTCCTTTTTCACATCCTCGGTGCCCAGATTAATAGTCTCAATTTCCTCCTGATGAGGTAGAATAACTCGTTCCTCCTGTTTCAGCAGTCTGGCCAATTCTTTTGGCAAGTCATAATCTTCGTCAGTCTCTTCTTCAGCCTGATAGATGGGATTGTCGAAGTCATATCGAGCCATAGCTGAATCATTATTGGTGGAATCTGAACAAAGAAACTTGCATGATTGATGTTTTTTTTATTATGAATGCAAACAAAAACACATTGCCATTTTGATTTGAATAAGTGCGAAAAGTAAGAACAGAAAAACAGGGATCAAAATATTTGAATGCGAAAAACGTCCTTTATTGATGATGAGATTGGAAGTAAAACATCATAGCCCTACAGAAAAGCATCACTACGTCTTGGGCAGAAGGTAGGACTTAACATAAGCAGAAAACAAAAGCAATTACTCTTGGCGGGTCACTTGGATGACTTTCTCAGAAGACCAGATGCATAAACTTTGACCAGGAATGCAAGGACGGATCCATTCATCCATATCACAGTCACGAACTCCCTCTTCCCCAATAGCATTAATCCGATTGAAGAAAACCCCAGCACTTGTAAACTGAACTGGACCATCATACTTAGGAGGCTCTTGGAACCGTCTGGGTGGCTTGTATCTCAGACCATATGTATTCTACTTTATCTGTACATCAATTACCTGGCCCCACTTCTGGGAATTGCCAGCTTCAACCACTGCACGTGCATCTCTAAATGAGGACATTGAAACTTCAGGTTGATTAACCTCCTTTGGAGGCTCCTCCGGAGTCTTTACTGCTTTTAAAGCCTGACACAAAGTCTTGTGTATTTCCCCATCTACTTCCACATATTTGAAGGTTGATAAGTGACTCACCATTATGTCTTCTTCGCCATAAACCGTCACCACATGCCCATCCACCATAGATTTCAACTTTTGGTGCAATGTGGATGTTACTGCCCCAGCACCATGGATCCATGGGCGACCCAATAAACAACTGTAGGCAGGCTGGATATCCATGATGAAGAATGTAGCATTGAAAATTTATGGGCCAAATTTAATCGGTAACACAATCTCCCCAAATACAGATCTCTTTGACCCATCAAAAGCACGCACCACCAAATCACTCGGCGTGCAATTCAAACCTCGGGTATCTAATTTCATCAAAGCTTTCTTTGGAAATACATTCAATGACGACCCTGTATCAACCAACACATGCGACATCAAAGAACCTCTGCATTTCAATGAAATATGTAAGGCATTATTGTGATTCCTCCCTGCCGGAGTCAGGTCTAAATCCGTGAAGCCCAAGCCATTCTCGGCATTTACATTAGCCACAACCCCTTCCAACTGATTGACAGATATTTCTTGCAGCACATAAGCAGCATTCAAAACTTTTAACAGCGCATTTTGGTGTTCCTCAGAGCACAGCAGCAAAGATAGAATGGAGATCTTTAACGGTGTTTGATGAAGCTGATCAATAATCTTATAGTCACTTTTTCTGATCAACCTCATGAACTCCTCTACATTTTCTGAGAAATAATTATCAGCCTGTTTTTCCGCTGAATCATTCACAACCTGTCTTTGCACGGAATCATCAACTACTTGCTTCCCTTTATCTTGTCTTAAACTACCCGCTTGATTATCAAACAGAACAAAAACTCTACCACTCCTAGTGATAGCCCCTGCTTCAACAGTGCCTTCAATTTTTGAATTCACAACTGACGACCCTGCCAATTCCTGCTTTTTCCCATTAACAAACACCTCGGCCCCATAATTCCATGGAACGGCTTTAGTACTCTCGTAAGAAACTGGCCCTGGAACAGTGATGAGGACCGGCGTTGGTCTCATCGGTGCTGATATGGTGATTGTTATGTAAGGAATTGATATTGTGGCAATATCATCCCCCTCATCAATAACTTTCTTCTGCCTATCACTTCGGTCAAATTGCAATTGCCCTTCATCGATCAGATTCTGAATACCCGATTTCAACAAAGCACAACCCCTTGGTTGTAGCAAACATTCTGGACAACTCTCAGCACACCCAGGAAATACTCCTCCCTTCAATAATCTCTCTTTAACCACTGACAAGGGAGTCTTCAACTCATTTACATCCAAAATCAAATCTAAAGATTCACCGTCTTCAACAGCATTAACTCTCGGCCCGCCATGATTTGGCATCGGGTTCTGGTTAACATTCAGAGTATCATTAGAGAAATTTATGGTCTTTGAGTCCATCAGATCTTGGAACTTATGCTTAAATGCTTTACATTTGTCAATATGATGCCCTGGCACTCCAGCATGGAATTCGCAATGGGTATTGGCGTCATAACCGGGTGGTGGAGTACCGGTAAGAGGGGCCAAAGTCCTCTTCTGGACCAACTGTAGTTGTAACAAATGTTAGAACAATTGAGAGTAAGGCATGGGTGGAGTCTCAAAATTCCTGTCAACCATTCTCTGTCTAGCTGGGTACTGGCGGGGAGCAGTATTTTGTTGTTGCGGTGCTGCCTGTTGCTGAGGTGCTGCCGAAATAGTCACAGGAGCCACCTGTTGATTAAAGTTCTGACGAGCTCTTCCCCTACTACGATAAGATGAATAAGATGAAATAGAACTAGCATCTCCTTCCTTCTTCTTATAATTTGCATCATATGGTTTCTTTCCTCCTCCAGACGAGGATCCATCATTGGCTAATATCTTTCCAATCTTAATCCCATTCTCCACTCTTTCACCAACCAGAACCAAATCAGAAAACCTACCGAACATACAAGGCACCAACCTTTCACAATAAGGCCACTGAAGAGTGGCCATGAACATATCAATCATCTCCCTTTCTACCATGGGAGGCTGGACTCTAGCAGCCAGCTCACGCCACCTCTGGGCGTACTCTTTGAAACTTTCATTGCTCTTTTGTGACAGACTTTGCAACTGCATTTTATTGGGAGACATTTTTGTGTTGTATTGATAATGCCTAACAAAAGCTTCAACCAGCTCGCGCCAATTACGGACATGACTTCTTTCAAGATGCATATACCACTCCAAGGATGCCCCAGACAGGCTGTCTTGGAAAAAATGCATCAGCAGCTTCTCATCGTCCGAATAATCGGACATCTTCTTGGCATAGGCCCTGACATGAGTCTTAGGGCAGGTGACACTAGTGTATTTGTCAAAAGTAGGCGCCTGGAACTTGTGAGGAATCTTCATGCCAGGAACCAACCCCAAATCCTCCATATCAAGACCCAATGAATTTTGACTTTCGAAAGCCTTCATCTTTTCCTCAATCATTTTGAACCTTCTATCAATATCAGGTTGGTGGCCAGCATCTCCACCTAGCATGGAGAACACGTCATCCTGTTGATCATCCCAGTGATGGCCTCCAATGTCATGCACCACACAAACACTATTACCACCACCATCCATAGTAGGGATCACAATAGCTTCTCCTCCGCCCGGAGGAATGACAACATTGGGGATAGGAATACCTCCGCCCGGAGGACCAACAGGAACACCATTACCACTACCACCTCCGCCCGGAGGAATAACATGAGTGTGAACACCCCCATGAAGAACCCCATCTTCATCAACTCTGGCAATCAAAAGCTGAACAAGAGTTCTCAGCTCTTCTTGGCCTAAAGCAACATTCTGCATTAAGTCCATGAATTGATTCATACGATTACGGACCTCCTGAAGCTCAGCCTGAACCTGTTCCATGACTTTCTGTTGGTTGAGACGAGTTGCGTAGCGGTGGGTACGTAATTCAGTAATCCTGCTAAGAAATATCAGTCAAAGATAAGGAAACCAGAACAGAAACCCCTGCTATGCAAATGAGTATGAATATGCTAATGCAAATGCAAACATCATATTTAAATATTTCCAAGGCATATCCACTTTGATTCCAGCTTTTGAAACCGGGTAAGGGATCAGACACAACACCGAAAAATACATCTGAACACAAAGATACCACAGGGCCAATGCAACTGAAACAAACCCGTTGAGAAAGAAAAACTGCTAAAACACATGTGGCTAAAACAAATTGTTCAATACAATACTTAGAGAATTCATACAAGCGAGTCTGATATAATCAAAGGTGAATCCATCAACAGTGCTGATGGTAATCACAAATGACAGATAGAGATATCACTACAAATCAACCCCATATAGACCGGCTTCGACTTCCTCAAGAAGATCCATAGTGTCAGGATGTGTAACGCCCCGTTTTGCCAACTTATTTTATTGAGTCTTTTTTATTATTTTATTATTATTTTATTGTATTTTTGACTTTTATGTGAAAATGTGTTATTTTTCGTCGTGATTATATTTTATCGCGTTTTGGGAACGTTTGCGAGATATTTGAGTGTGGGGGTATTTTGGGCATTTCATAGATATTTTTACTAAGTTAGTAAGAAAGAAAAGAAAATAGAATAGAAAAGGGAAAGAAAGAAAAATAGAGAGAAAGAAAGAAGAAAGAAGGGAAAAGAGAAGAAAAGAGGAGAAGAGAGAAAATTGGAGAAAAAGTGTGAAAATCATCAAGATCAATTCCTAGAATCGAATTAAATCGGGTAAGGGTGCGAAACTCAATTATTGTATAATTGTATATTATTATGTATGTGTGTTTGTGATTGATGTTGGATTGATTTGGAGAAAATTAGTAAAGATCATTTTTGGAAATATTGAGTAAGAATTGATTTAAATGTGTTAGAATTTGTGTTGAATGTGTTTAGATTGTCTATACATGTTTGATAGGTATTATTACACTTCCATTTGCTGTTTTTCTGAGATTTGGATGATGAATTGGAGGTTTTTGGATAGAAAATCGTGGAACAAATTGTGCAGGAATTTTTCTGGTTTTTCCAGGTCATACGCGTATGGGGCATGTTCATACGCGTATGAACCTTGGCGTTACGCGTATGGTGGGCGAGCCATGAGGGCAATACGCGTATGGGCTGCTTGTTTTCTCGGCCATCTGCCCATTTGCGTATGATACGCGTAGCATTTCATGGCAATACGCGTACGAGAGAGGGCATTACGCGTATGGGTTTTTACACGTGATCTTTGGGAAAATGAGCCTCTGCTCATACGCGTATGGCTCATGGTGGTACGCGTACGGGCAGAGCTTTTGCAAAATGTGACTTTTCAAAATATCGTTTTTCGTTTTAGTTCATAACTTTTGATCCGTTTGTCCGATTTTTACATTCTTGGTATCGTTGCGTAGCTATTGAGCAGTACTTTATTGTTATGATGATTTTGAAATTGTTAGCCGATTAAATTATGTCGGAAAGTCGGGAATAGTGTCGATTGTTGACTTTTGTCGTTATACTTGTACGCAATTGATGTGTATTGGACAAGGTGCTGTTGTATGACGTAAATGTATGTGCTTAGATGATGTTGTGATGATTTATGACCGTATGGAAATTAAATGCATTGTTTTGGGCATAAGTACAAAGTGTGATTTTATCGATGAAATGAACATGTGTGTATGCGATGTGAATGTCATGAGTTATTGTATGCCAAGCATCATAGTGTGCATTGTTGAACGTCCTGAGTGACGGTTTAATTCCTGAGGGAAATTGCTATAACATCGTGTGCCTCGAAAATATGAGGCGATGCCTGAGGACCTAAAGCGGTGGTTATAGACGATTGTGGGCTCCTTTGGAGACTTAAAGCAATCCTTAACGTCGTGTGCCTCGAAAATATGAGGCGATGCCTGAGGACCTAAAGCGACGGGTGAACATCGTAGGCCCGACGGGGAGTTACTTGAGATTCTCAGTAACGAGCGATGGTTCCAATAGTTCCTGAGTGAACTGATGAGATATGTGACATTGGAAGTCGGTACCGTATGGCATGTGCATAAAGTCGTTGTGTCGGTCTATGTGCATTGCATAAATCATGAATTAATTGTGTGTGAATTTGTGAATGTGATTGATGATTGTATTGTATATGTGTGGTGTGTAATGGTATTCGATGCTTGAGAATTGTGCGGTATTATGTTATATGTGGTTGTGGTGAGAATGTGTTACTTGTACATTTTTGTGTTTATATATATAATTTTATTCAATTATATTATGGTTGTTTTTCTCACCCTTCTGCTGTTTTATAACGCTCTATGAGGCGTTGCAGATTAGAGCTGCTGGAGGTATTCCTTTTTGTGAAGCGTTGTGTCTTCATTATTTTGGTCGATCGGCTCTGATATGTGACTCCGGGTAGTTAGGGTGGCTGCGTGCTATTATTTTGTATATCTGATGATATATTTCGGTTGTACATATGCTACCTGATGTATGACAAACTGTTTATATGTGTATATGTATATATGTTAATCAGATTTTAGATTTTCCGCTTTAATTCTAATTTCTGAAAAGTGGGTGTAAGGAATAAAGTTTCCTCTGTATGATTGCTACCCCACAGTTGCATATCATTATGGGCAGGTGTTGCATGTTATGTGTATGTTTGGTTACTTTGATGTGATTCCCCTTTCTATGCCGTGAATTCAAATGTACTCTGACGAAATTTCGAATTTTCTTTTAGTGCTTTAATTGCATGTTAATTGGGGGTATAGTTTGGGGGCGTCACATTAAGTGGTATCAGAGCTACGTCCGTGTCAGTTGTGTTTGTTGTGTCTGTTGTGTCTGTTGTGTCTGGTATATTGGGCGAGTTGTGTTGGACGAGTTGTTGTTTAACCATAGTTTCTGTTTTGGACGAACAGAATATGGCTGGTCGTAATGATGCTGCTTTGGCTGCAGCGATGGAGGCAATGGCACGAGCTGTGCAGGGGGCACCGAATGCTGCAGGAAATGATGAGTTTAGAAAGAATAAGCCGCCGGTCTTTAAAGAGAAGCATGATCCGGATGGTGCGCAGTTGTGGTTGAAAGAGATTGAGAGGATTTTCAGGGTAATGGATTGTGATGACGATGATGTTAAGGTGAGGCTGGGCACTCATATGTTACACGAAGAGGCTGATGACTGGTGGGTCAGTACTCGTCAGGTGTTGGAAGCTGAGGAGGAGGAAGAAGAGATTACTTGGGAAGTGTTTAGCCGAGAGTTTCTAAGGAAGTATTTTCCGGAGGATGTCCGAGGAAAGAAAGAGATTGAGTTTTTGGAACTAAAACAAGGTAATTTATCTGTTGTTGAATATACTGCTAAGTTTGTGGAACTTGTGCAGTTTTATCCTCATTATGTGGAAGCGACTGCTGAATTTTCAAAGTGTGTGAAGTATGAAAGTGGCTTGCGTCCTGAGATAAAGCAGGCTATTGGTTATCAGAGGATTCGAAGGTTTGCTGATTTGGTGGAATGCTGTAGGATTTATGATGAAGATAGTAAGGCTCGTTCTGCTCATTATAAAAGTGTAAGTGACAGAAAAGGGAAACAACAGTTCCGTGGTGGACCGTATGTGTCATCGGCTGATAAAGGTAAACAAAGGGGTAATTTTGATCGAAGGTCAAGTGGAGGTGGTATGTCTAATTCTCCTAGGTGTTTTAAATGTGGTGAATTGGGTCATCGCCAGCATGAATGTAGGAGGAATGTGATTAAGTGTTCTAATTGTGGCGGTGAAGGGCATGTTGTAGCGGATTGTAAAAGGAAGAATGTGGTAAAATGTTACAATTGTGGGGAACCTGGTCACATTAGCTCGAAGTGTCCGAATTAGAAGAAAGCTCCGACTAGTGGGAAAGTGTTTTCATTGGCGGGAACTCAGAGTTCAAGTGCTGATCGTCTGATAAGAGGTACTTGCTTTATTAATAATACGCCTTAAATTGCTATTATTGATACTGGAGCGACTCATTCGTTTATTTCGTCTGAGTGCGCGGAACGTTTGAATCTTGGGTTGTCTTCGATGGATGGTGAGATGGTTATTGATACTCCAGCGATGGGGTCAGTAACTACTTCTTTGGTGAGTTTGAGTTGTCCTTTGACCATTTATGGTAAAGACTTTGCGATGGATTTGGTGTGTTTACCGTTGGAAGGTTTAGATGTGGTGTTGGGAATGAATTGGTTGCAATTTAATCGGGTGCACATTGACTGTTATCATAAGCTTGTAAGGTTTCCTTCTCTTGAGGAAGACGAAGACTCGAGTTTCTTATCTACCAAAGAGTTGAAGAAACTTTTGGCAGATGAAGCTCAGTTGTTTGGATTATTTGCATCTTTGACTGTGGATAGTCGAGTTTCATTGGAGGTGTTTCCTGTTGTGTGTGATTTTCCTGAGGTGTTTCTTGATGATATTTCAGATGTATCGCCGGTGAGAGAGGTGGAATTTTCGATAGATCTAGTTCCTGGTACTAGACCTGTTTCTATGGCACCTTATAGAATGTCGGCGTCTGAATTGGTGGAGTTGAAAAAGCAGTTAAATGAGTTGTTGGAAAAGAGGTTCGTGAGGCCAAGTGTTTCTCCTTGGGGTGCTCCAGTTTTGTTAGTGAAAAAGAAAGATGGGAGTATGCGATTATGTATTGATTATCGCCAGTTGAACAAAGTGACGATTAAGAATAAATATCCGCTTCCAAGGATTGATGATTTGATGGATCAGTTGGTTGGTGCTTGTGTATTTAGTAAGATCGATTTGAGATTGGGGTATCATCAGATAAGATTGAAAGAAGAGGATATTCAGAAGACGGCCTTTAGAACACGGTACGGTCATTATGAATATTCGGTGATGCCGTTCGGGGTTTCTAATGCGCCTGGTGTGTTTATGGAATACATGAATCGGATTTTCCACGAGCATTTGGATCGTTTTGTGGTGGTGTTTATTGATGATATTTTAATCTATTCTAAGTCTCGGGAAGAACATGCAGAGCATTTGCGTATTGTTTTGCAGGTTTTGAAGGAAAGGAAGCTTTTTGCCAAATTGTCCAAGTGTGAATTCTGGTTGTCTGAGGTGAGTTTTCTTGGGCACGTAATTTCAGGTAATGGTATTGCTGTGGATCCATCTAAAGTAGAAGCAGTTCTACAATGGGAGGCTCCTAGATCCGTTACTGAAATTCGAAGCTTTTTGGGTTTGGCTGGTTATTACCGAAGGTTCATTGAAGGTTTTTCTACGCTAGCTCTTCCTTTGACGCAGTTGACTTGTAAGGGCAAATCATTCATTTGGGATATTCAATGTGAAGTGAGTTTTTGTGAGCTGAAGAGAAGATTGACGACAGCTCCGATTCTTATTTTACCTAATCCTAATGAACCATTTGTTGTGTATTGCGATGCTTCTTTAATTGGTTTGGGTGGTGTTCTGATGCATGAAGGTAAAGTTGTAGCTTATGCTTCAAGGCAATTAAGAGTTCATGAGAAAAACTATCCTACTCATGATCTTGAATTAGCGGCTGTAGTTTTTGTGTTGAAGATATGGAGGCACTATCTCTATGGTGCAAGGTTCGAGGTCTTTAGTGATCATAAAAGCTTGAAATATTTATTTGATCAGAAAGAGTTGAACATGAGGTAGCGGAGATGGTTGGAATTCTTGAAAGATTACGACTTTGGCTTGAATTACCATCCTGGTAAAGCTAATGTGGTAGCCGATGCATTGAGCCGGAAATCATTGCATATGTCCGCATTGATGGTGAAAGAGTTGGAACTTTTGGAATCGTTTAGAGATTTGAGTTTGGTATGTGAAGTGACATCGGTTAGTGTGAGGCTTGGAATGTTGAATGTTACGAATGAATTTTTGTTGTCGGTTAGTGAGAAACAAAAGCTGGATTTGAAATTCGTTGATTTGATGAGGAATGAGAATGTGGATTTCAAGGTGGATAATTTTGGTGTTTTGAGATTCCGTGGTCGTATTTGTATTCCTGATGATGCGGAGTTGAAAAGAATGATTTTGGAGGAAGGTCACCGGAGTAATTTAAGTATTCATCCGGGTGCGAATAAGATGTACCAAGATTTGAAGAAGATTTTCTGGTGGTCTGGTTTGAAAAGAGATGTGGCTCAGTTTGTGTATGCATGTTTGACTTGTCAGAAATCGAAAGTGGAACATTTGAGACCTAGTGGTTTGTTGCAATCGTTGGATATTCCTGAGTGGAAGTGGGATAGCATTTCGATGGATTTTGTAACGGGATTGCCGAATACGCAAAGAGGTCATAATGCTATTTAGGTGATTGTGGACAGGCTGACTAAATCGGCGCATTTTATTCCGATTGACATCAGTTTTTCTTTGGAACGGTTAGCTGAGATCTATATCAGTGTGGTTGTTAAATTGCATGGGATTCCATTGAGCATTGTTTTGGATCGAGATCCTAGGTTTACATCGAGATTTTGGGAAAGTTTACAGAAGGCTTTGGGTTCTAGATTGAGGTTGAGTTCGGCTTATCATCCGCAGACGGATGGTCAGACCGAAAGAACGATTCAGTCTTTGGAGGATTTGTTGAGAGCGTGTGTTTTAGAACAAGGTGGTACGTGGGACAGTTATCTTGCTTTGGTTGAGTTCACGTATAATAATAGTTTCCATTCTAGTATCGGAATGGCACCTTTTGAGGCTTTATATGGACGAAGATGTAGAACGCCGTTGTGTTGGCACGAAACAGGTGAAAGTTCGGTGGTTGGACCGGAATTGGTGCAACAAACGACGAAAAAGGTAAAGTTGATTCGTGAGAAAATGAAGGCTTCTCAGAGTAGACAAAAGAGTTATCATGATCGGAGACGGAAGGATCTTGAGTTTCAAGAGGGTGATCACGTATTTCTGAGAGTTCCGCCGGTAACGGGTGTTGGTCGTGCTTTGAAATCTAAGAAGCTTACTTCTCGATTTATTGGTCCTTACCAGATATCTGCGAGAGTTGGTGTTGTGGCGTATCGTGTGGCGTTGCCGCCGAATCTGTCGAATTTGCATGATGTGTTTCATGTTTCACAGCTTCGGAAGTATGTTCCGGACCCTTCACATGTGATTCCGATGGACGAGGTTGAGGTAAGAGATAACCTTACGGTCGAGACTTTACCAGTTAGGATTTTGGATCGCGAGGTGAAGCGGTTGAGGGGCAAAGAGATTGCACTTGTGAAAGTGGCGTGGGGAGGCGCTGCTGAGGGTAATTTGACGTAGGAGTTGGAGAGTAGGATGCGGGAGTCGTATCCAGAGTTGTTTGTATCAGGTAATATTTTCGAGGACGAAAATTTCTAAGTAGGGGAGAATTGTAACGCCCCGTTTTGCCAACTTTATTTTATTGAGTCTTTTTGATTATTTTATTATTATTTTATTGTATTTTTGACTTTTATGTGAAAATGTGTTATTTTTCGTCGTGATTATATTTTATCGCGTTTTGGGAACGTTTGCGAGATATTTGAGTGTGGGGGTATTTTGGGCATTTCATAGATATTTTTACTAAGTTAGTAAGAAAGAAAAGAAAATAGAATAGAAAAGGGAAAGAAAGAAAAATAGAGAGAAAGAAAGAAGAAAGAAGGGAAAAGAGAAGAAAAGAGGAGAAGAGAGAAAATTGGAGAAAAAGTGTGAAAATCATCAAGATCAATTCCTAGAATCGAATTAAATCGGGTAAGGGTGCGAAACTCGATTATTGTATAATTGTATATGATTATGTATGTGTGTTTGTGATTGATGTTGGATTGATTTGGAGAAAATTAGTAAAGATCATTTTTGGAAAAATTGAGTAAGAATTGATTTAAATGTGTTAGAATTTGTGTTGAATGTGTTTAGATTGTCTATACATGTTTGATAGGTATTATTACACTTCCATTTGCTGTTTTTCTGAGATTTGGATGATGAATTGGAGGTTTTTGGGTAGAAAATCGTGGAACAAATTGTGCAGGAATTTTTCTGGTTTTTCCAGGTCATACGCGTATGGGGCATGTTCTTACGCGTATGAACCTTGGCGTTACGCGTATGGTGGGCGAGCCATGAGGGCAATACGCGTATGGGCTGCTTGTTTTCTCGGCTATCTGCCCATTTGCGTATGATACGCGTAGCATTTCATGGCAATACGCGTACGAGAGAGGGCATTACGCGTATGGGTTTTTACACGTGATCTTTGGGAAAATGAGCCTCTGCTCATACGCGTATGGCTCATGGTGGTACGCGTACGGGCAGAGCTTTTGCAAAATGTGACTTTTCAAAATATCGTTTTTCGTTTTAGTTCGTAACTTTTGATCCGTTTGTCCAATTTTTACATTCTTGGTATCGTTGCGTAGCTATTGAGCAGTACTTTATTGTTATGATGATTTTGAAATTGTTAGCCGATTAAATTATGTCGGAAAGTCGGGAATAGTGTCGATTGTTGACTTTTGTCGTTATACTTGTACGCAATTGATGTGTATTGGACAAGGTGTTGTTGTATGACGTAAATGTATGTGCTTAGATGATGTTGTGATGATTTATGACCGTATGGAAATTAAATGCATTGTTTTGGGCATAAGTACAAAGTGTGATTTTATCGATGAAATGAACATGTGTGTATGCGATGTGAATGTCATGAGTTATTGTATGCCAAGCATCATAGTGTGCATTGTTGAATGTCCTGAGTGACGGTTTAATTCCTGAGGGAAATTGCTATAACATCGTGTGCCTCGAAAATATGAGGCGATGCCTGAGGACCTAAAGCAGTGGTTATAGACGATTGTGGGCTCCTTTGGAGACTTAAAGCAGTCCTTAACGTCGTGTGCCTCGAAAATATGAGGCGATGCCTGAGGACCTAAAGCGACGGGTGAACATCGTAGGCCCGACGAGGAGTTACTTGAGATTCTCAGTAACGAGCGATGGTTCCAATAGTTCCTGAGTGAACTGATGAGATGTGTGACATTGGAAGTCGGTACCGCATGGCATGTGCATAGAGTCGTTGTGTCGGTCTATGTGCATTGCATAAATCATGAATTAATTGTATGTGAATTTGTGAATGTGATTGATGATTGTATTGTATATGTGTGGTGTGTAATGGTATTCGATGCTTGAGAATTGTGCGGTATTATGTTATATGTGGTTGTGGTGAGAATGTGTTACTTGTACATTTTTGTGTTTATATATATAATTTTATTCAATTATATTATGGTTGTTTTTCTCACCCTTCTGCTGTTTTATAACGCTCTATGAGGCGTTGCAGATTAGAGCTGCTGGAGGTATTCCTTTTTGTGAAGCGTTGCGTCTTCATTATTTTGGTCGGTCGGCTCTGATATGTGACTCCGGGTAGTTAGGGTGGCTGCGTGCTATTATTTTGTATATCTGATGATATATTTCGGTTGTACATATGCTACCTGATGTATGACAAACTGTTTATATGTGTATATGTATATATGTTAATCAGATTTTAGATTTTCCGCTTTAATTCTAATTTCTGAAAAGTGGGTGTAAGGAACAAAGTTTCCTCTGTATGATTGCTACCCCACAGTTGCATATCATTATGGGCAGGTGTTGCATGTTATGTGTATGTTTGGTTACTTTGATGTGATTCCCCTTTCTATGCCGCGAATTCAAATGTACTCTGACGAAATTTCGAATTTTCTTTTAGTGCTTTAATTGCATGTTAATTAGGGGTATAGTTTGGGGGCGTCACAGGATGCGTTGGTCGTTCTATCAGCCCTTTTATCAACTTGTTTCTATTCTCAATTTCTTGGTTTAATCTGGCAATCTGCTCTACACTGTCGTCGTCTCTGCGCTTTGATTTCTTGACCTCAGCTTGCACCTTAAGGTATTCAATTTCTTTCTGAGCCTCCTTCCACTTGTCAGAGAAATGCTTCTTACCTGCTCTTTCCTCTTGGAGTTCTTCCTTCAATTCCCCATTCTCAATCTTGACTTCTTCCCACATCCTCTGATATACGGCAAGTTTGGCTTCCGTCTTGGACAAGAGTCGCTTGGTTTGCTTATGGCTTATGCCAGAAGATTCAGCAGCCATGTTGGCTTTCCGATAATACTGAGCCTTGTCAGCAAGATCATTCTCTCTCTCTTCAAGGCGCTTCGTCACATCTTGAACTTTCCACTTCAATTCTAAGTTATCTTGTAGAGCACCTTGCAGACGACTACTCAAATCAAAACTCTCTACCCTCATATCGTGCACCAGCTCCCGTTGCTTGTTGAACTCTTCAATAGGTACAATGATTCTCTCCTCCACAATCTCAGGATACAAAGGAGGCGTCCGATCAAAAGGCAAGTATAAATCTTCAACTCTCTTCTTCACCCAGTCTTCATATGGAGGATAGGCTCGATTGTTGGGTTTGCCAAAAGCAACTTTTCCTTTCTTCTGCACACTGAACCAAGCTTCAGAAACCTTCTGTGCTACTGCCAACCTATCCGCTGCTTGGAAATATAAAGACTCTACCACATCCCTCTCAATTGGTGGATCCCTCAGAGCGTATCCGAACTGCCTAATGGCCAAAGAAGGATTATAGTTGATTCCCCCTTTTCTCCCTATCAACGGAACATTAGGGAATTCACCACAGCTATGAATAATGTCCTTACCGAGCAATCCATGATCTATCCAAACAATGTCTTTAGTAGCCAAACCCATCAAATGCTGACTCCATTCCAGAGAAGCTTTAGAATCCACAAAAGCACTTGACTTAGGTAGACGATTCGCGAACCACTTATAAAAAAGAGGCGCACAATAATGAACCAACCCACTCTTCTCTTTTCATTTCTGTTATACAAGGCATAATGAAGATCTCCCAATAATGTTGCCACTGGATTCTGCATCGTGAATATCCTAATAGCGTCTATATCAACAAAATCAGGCTCGCTAGGAAACAGTAAGACATCATACACACACAGAGCCAGCAATACGTTGAAAATAGTCCACTTCTTGTCTTTCGCTGCCTCTTGAGCTTTCTTCACCAGATAACCTAGATGATAACCACGGAACTTTCCTTTGCTAGAAATATCGGCCTCCAATGTCGACTTTCTCAAATAAAGAGCATCAGCCATAACTCTGAAGTCAGAATCAGTCTTAGAACCGAAGAATGGAGAACCTTCTTTGATAGAAATTCCCAAAATGTTTGAATATTCCTCCAAGGTAGGGACCAATAGATAGTCTGGAAATTGAAGCATCTTAGAGGAGGATCATAGAATTGCATCAACGTGTAGAGGCCTCTATACTTGTAGTCACTGATGTTGCAAGCAAAGGATAACATCCGACCATACTTTTCCTTGAAAGTCCCCAGCACTTCTGGACTTGCCATATCCTGCAGGCTGTTAAGATGGCCGAGACTAAGCTTTGGGAATTTGTAAACAATGGTGTTCTTCTTCTTCTTCTCAATATCCATCCCTATGGAAACCCGTTGCCTGGAATCAAAAGTCAGATATTACCTGGAAATGAAAAATATGAATGTTAGAAAATGATGCAATGCAGAGCATGGGATCAAAGGTGCCACATAGACTGGACAACTGCTGCACTGAACTGTCTGAATAAGTTCAAAGGTCTGCCCAAATACCCAGAATATCAGAATAACCAGAATACCATAATACCACACTGATAAATCCATACTGATAGGAAAACCAGAGAACCAGGTATGTTGAGGGTCAAGGTTACCTGCAAACCTATAAACATCCCGCCCCTTTCACATGTGGGTACTAGAAAACTGAGGATCCTCAGCGTCGGACACCCATGTTAGGAAATGATGATACATTCACCATTTCTGGTTTGGTATCATCATCGCTCGAGGAGGCCTCAACCGATTCCCCTAAAAAAGGTCATCATATGGCAAGTTCTCAGCTTCGGGTCCTCGGATTAAGAAGCATAATGGGTTTTCCATTTCTGGTTTACCATTATCACCTCTTGGGAGGAGAGCCTCCACTGAGTCCTCGGGAATGGTCACCAGAGTCGACGGCTCATCAAGGGAAGATCCAATGGCCTGCATCAACATGCAGTATCGGACATCTCCTAAAAAAACCTCGTCTGGCTGTGGGTCTCGCGAACACTTCACGTGTTCACCACCACGCGAGTGACACGACTATGCACGCTAAAACCTATGTGTACACTCAAGCCTGGGTAGTGGGCTTATCCCTCAGAACACCCATCCCGCCAAACAGAAAAAACCAGTACGGTTTAGCACAGTCTAGCATATGACAATAATAAAACGCAATAAATGCGGTAAAAACAGTAATATACAGCAAATAATGCACAGCAGCAAACACCCAATGAAATAAACACACAAGTGCTAGGATTGACTCGCTTAGGGAACCAGATCCCCCATCAGAGTCGCCAGCTGTCACAATTGCGAAAAATAATCGGCAGAAACAGAACAGAAGAGTCACCACCGAACGTTATTTATCCCAACGCGGGGAAAAGAAACGATCGAAGAAAACCTAGAAAAAGGGAAAGACAAGGTCATCGCAACCATAGTCTGGGATCGGGAGTCTGTTACGCTAGGGGAAGGTATTAGCACCCCCACGCGTCCATCGTACTCGATGGGATCCACGTTTGTTGTCTAATCAAAGGGTGAGTTATCTAAAGCCTACTGCTAAATGGAAACGGAAAACAAAAAGGGAAAAAAGAGACTTGATAGGACATCGCCGCCCTAGGCCTACGTATTCCCTCGTGCAATGGGAAAGTCAGAGTCAACGTAGTTCAGAGGACTACGGGTAAATGGGGGGAAGGTTGCTCGCCAAGACATCGTCGTCTTGTGCCTACGTATCCTCAGTCTAACAAGAGAGAGGAAATCAGAGCGCCCGTAGTTCGTGGTAACGACCACAATGGTTAAGTATTTTTTTATGAGCGGCGTTAGGTTCGCGTCCGGTAGTTAGGGTCGATGCCTGTTTGCGACTGAACGGAAGTAACGTGCTCTTTTCTGAAAATTATTTGAAACCCAACAATCCCTAAGGATGAAAAAGATTTGAATTTGTTTTTGTGTTTTTTAGACAGAATTGGATTAAGTTAGCTTGTAACTTGTATTGCACTAAAGTCTATGACATAGTAACGAATGCGTCGCATATCGTCCCCAACAGGACGTATGCTAAACACCTTAGAAGAATGGAGGGAAGCCCCACATTCCCCATTTCCCATATACTTAAGGCTCATGCGCAATACACGTTACCTTTATTAAGTGTTTTAAACTTGTTATGAGATGAGAAGAGAAGACTCAAAGGTTGAAAAGAAAACACTAAGGGAATTTTATCCTAATGTTGTCATACATGGTGTGAATCCTAATGTCTACCCTACTCCAAGCTTAATCAAAGATTAAGTTAGACTAGGGAACCCTAGGGGAACATGCAAAAGCAAATCCAAGACTTAAACAAGTCTTGAGATTCAAAGAGGAAGAAAGAAGTAAGAGATGAAGAAGAAAGTGAAACATGAGATGAGAAACAAGGTAGGGCAGCAAGCACATCATGTATATCAGATCCAATTCATACGACCAAACATGCTTCAAAATATCACACATTGAAGTTCACATAAGGAGTTAGAAGCAAACAAGAAAGGGTACAAGAAGTTTGCATTAGAATCACAATTGAACATCACTAATCATCACACAAAGGTAATGTGAACAAAGTAAGGTGAGAATGAAACAAAGTCAGAACTTAAGTCACATCATGATCATCCAATTCAAACATATAAGAAAGCTTCACATTATTATGCATCATGGACCAAAGTAGAAACAATCAAGTGCTAATGAAATGCATCATGGAAATCAATCAACAATGACCAAGTGAAGTGAAAACATGATGTGAATCCAAGTGGGTAGTAGCAAGAGCATAATCCATGAACCATAATTAAACTCAAACCAATCAATAAGGATCACCAAGTATCATACTCAAAGCATATGTCCAAACTAGGAATGTATTCAAAAAGATTAAGTCCAAAATAGTTCACATGTTTTCATACAAATAAGACAACACCAAAGGAAGGTCATACACCAAGTACCAAGGAAAATCAGAACCTTATACATGTCATATTAATCCAATAAAAATCACCAAGCATCAAAGAGGTTCATGTCATTCAAAGGCACAAAATTAGGTCAAGAAGTGTGCATTAACATGCTCAAAACATCACCAAATTAAAGCATCAACCAAAAATAGAAAAGTGATTCCATAAAATCCCAAAAAATATCCAAAGGCAATTTTAAACATTCAATTAAATATGTACAAAAGATGGGATCAAAACAAGTTCAAGAACATGTCCAAAAGTGATCAACAAGGCAAGGTAGACAAGTAATCAAGCATGAATCAAGGGCCAACAAAAATTGAATGGAAAGTCAATAAAAGTAACTCAAACCAACCCTAAACCAGCATCAAATCAACCTTATATCAAGTCCTAAATGTGGCTAAAAAATTATCCTCAAAAGATAAACCAAAGTCAAGAAACTTCCTAACCCTAGATGAAGGGTATCCTTGGAAACACACTCACAAAATAAATCCAAATTAAATATTAAAATAAATCCAAGAATAAAATAAAAAAAGTGAAAATCATCTTAACATATTAAATGATCAGAAAAAATATTTTTGGTATTTTTAAAATGTTTTTATTAATTAAAAAATAAAATAAAAGGAAAAGTGAAAATAAAAAAGAGAAAATAAAAACAAGTGCCAAACCAGGAGGTGTATGAGCAATTCAGAGTCAAGGAGAAATAAATCTATTTGCGCGCATGGGCTTGCAACTGGTGGGGTGCAAAGAGAACTAAGGGCGCAAGCCCATTCCACATGACTATCATTCTATTCAGATTTAAATAAAACAAATAAAAAAAAGGAAAGGGTAACGAAATGTCATGTAAACATTGCCTCAAACGGTCACCCTCATTTTAAATCAGAAAAGGACAAAAATAAGAATCAACCACTCAGACGATGACAACGCATCGTCTTCCTTATGAAGAACCCTAAACACATTTTCATGCATCGTGAATTTACAGACTCGAGCAGCACAACATCATCACCTTCCACAACAAAAATCTCCATGGATTCTCAACCAAATTTAACGAAACAAAATAGAAAAATAAAGTACGAAGAATGTAGATCAACATGGAGCCATTTATTTTCCAAAAAGATCACTCAAACATAATGAAAACTGCATCCAAAGTCACGAGTACCACTTAAAGTCTCAACAGCTCAAACAACTCAATATGCTCAGATTCAAACTATGATCACTACACACAATGCCTACCATAAGTATGACTTCAGCCACATATCAAAATAATTCTAAACCTCATAGATCCAACAAAGGAAGTGTGAATCAATTACCTAGTGGAGTTATGTCCACTGCACCTTGATTATTTTCCAAATCCTTGAGGAAAAATTCAACAATCAACTCAGCAACCTTCAATAATGATGAATCAAGTGCTAAAGAGAATCAGAGTTCCTTGACTAGTGAGCTTCGTGGATGAGAAATATTGAAGAGCAAGTGAGTCTCAGATCTGAAATTGTTGAAGAATGGCACAAGTTTGGAGTTGATGAGCTTTATATGTAGGGTTTTAGGTTTGGAAAATGGCTTGGACACAAAGCAAAGGGATGGAGCTTTCTATTTGTGGTTTGGAGTTTGCTGCATTTGAGAAATCCACTTGAAATGGTGCAGGCTCGGGTAGGCTTGGTTTTACTTTGATTTGAGGCTTGGAGAGATGTACTATCCATGTGGTGCTGGGCTGACAACATGTACAAACTTGTGAAATAGTTCTGACCCAATTCATATTTTCCAATCTTGGAAAATTTGGCCAATTCTCTCTCTCCTTCATGGCATGTGGAATGTTGGTCCTTTTTTGGCAAAGTATGACATGATGTGTGGCCCATGATGTGAATGAGTTATGTTGCATGATCAAATCAGAGTGTGCCAAGAACAAATATGACATGGTGATGCATAGATACTATATCTACATGGTCTTCTTTGAATGATCATAACTTGTTGAATTCCTTGCCAAACAATGAGATCTTGAGCTCTTTATAAAGCTAACATGAATAGGAACAAAATTGGTGTTGAAAAAGAATGGAAATGATGCTTGGAAGACATCCAAAAGTAAGCACGAAAGTTGTCTCTTGGAGCTGATCCAAAGACTTAGAAAAATCTCCAATTGTTGTAATTTTGTGAATTTGAAGTGTCCCACTTTAATCAATCCTAACTTGCACACCAATGATCCATTTGTGATGAATTTTGTATGTTTGGAAAGCTCAAAGATAGTAGAATAACTTTTGTGTTGAAAACTAAATGATTGGAAGCCTTTAACAAAGAGAAATTTGGTCATGAAAAGATGTTCTTGCAGCTGCCCAAAGTAACTTAGAAAAATTCTAAGTTATTGCAAAATTGCAAGTTGAAAATGGCTTATTTTGCTCACTCATAATTCAAAGAGAAATTATCCAAATGGCATGGTTCTTGTGCCCATTTTGAAGGAAATGTTTCAAACTACAACTTTCATGTGGAAAATATTTACAAATGAAGTCTTGATCATGGTGAAAATTGGTTTTGAAAATGATGAAAACTTTCCCAAAATAGTAACTTTTTAAAACCTAGTTTCTTCCAAAAATGGCAATTTCTCAACTTCTTGATTTTTTTACAATTCCTTGAACATTCCTTGACTAAATCTCATCCATTGGTCATATTTGACTTGAAAATTACTAAGTTGACCTCAAAAAGTCAGAAGTTGACTTTTTCACTGCACAGTTGACTTTATCCCCAATTCTCCCGATTTTTAATCTTTTGATCAATTGAAACCTTTGTGAATCAAATTAATGTCCAATATTCCATTCCTAGACACTTAGGGACATATGGAATACCATGAAATCAAGTATTTCACAAAGAATCAGAAATAAAATGATTTTATGTAAAACCCTAATTTTGGTACCCACAGTCTAGGAGAAATCGACACAAGCTCAAAACTCAAATTCCTCTGACTATGGTGTAGGATCTCTTAAACAAAGATGAAATGTGCCACATGATGATGATAAAGTTTCAAAAATATTGCCCATTGGAGTGTTATGCTCAAGAATTCCAAAAAAACCCTAATTTGAGAATTCAAGCTAGGAGGATGTGATTCACTTGAAATCTCTTGCCAACTGCAGTCATCTGATGAGGTGATGGGCACAATAAGATGCCTTGTGGCCTAAGAACCCATTGTGGCTTGAGTAATGGTGACATTAAGACCACCTCTCCCCTTGGTACCTTGGACAATAACACCTGATCTCTTGCTTGAACCTCTAAAAAAACAACTTGTTCTCTTGAGCTGACCAAGACACCTTGATCCCATGCTGAGAACCAATGATATGCACAAATGATAATGCAAAATGAAATGAAATATAAGCCAGTTAGAGTTAGAGGCATGAGGGCAAATTTTGGGGTGCTACAACTGTGATGTATAAAAAAGAAAAAAAAATCATTAAAAGAGTTGACACGAATTCAATTTTAATAGTAATCACACATATAGGATCATACAATCTTACAAATAGACTACATTTCTTTTAGCTTCTTAATATCAACTATGTTAACATCATTGATAGGTAACTTAGTGTCATTCCATGTGTTGGATACATTTAAGGGAAAACCTCCTTCAATATGTGTACATTACAAAATTGTAGTTAATAATAGATTGGTATATCTTTGTATAAGCAAATGACATACTATAGTAAATAATACAAATAGAAAACAATAATACCTTGAACCCCATTTATCCCTGCATTCTACAAAAGTACAATAACATTACCACGTTCCTTGTGACTCATATAATAATCGTAAAACTGTAAAGCAAGTTGACCCTAAAGAGTACATCGAACCAAAGATTTGTTGCAGCCAAAGACATGACCAAGCAAATAATAAAGTAAATATATAATCATAAATAAATCAAACTAAATAACTTGATTCTGAAGGTGTGAGAAAACACAAGAAATGGGGGATTGAATTGGGTTTTCAAAAATGAAAGCTTTTTGTGAAACTCAAACAAAGATCACAAAGATACTAACAAGAGAGAAAGACACACGATATATCTTGGTTCACTTGAAATAAAGTTGTTACACAGGGATGAAAATCGTACACAAAAGTTGTCCTTTGTACCACCAATTCAGGGTAGTGGAATGGAACCTTTTTAATGCGTACTATGTACTGTGTACTATTTCCCCTTGCAGATGTTTGATCTTCTTCTGTACATCAGAGGCTTCAGAATAGAGATAATTGAAGCATGAGTAGAAGAGTTTATCACTGTGTCTTCAAAGTCTTGAGTCATCAGAGTCTTCAGAACTTGTTCACCAGAACCTTGTCTTCAGAGTCTTTAGCACCCAGTATTCAGAACCGTTGGTCTTCAAAAACTTAATTCTTCAGAGTCTTCAGAACGTTGTTCAGCAGAACCTTGTCTTCAGAATCTTCGGCACTTAGTCTTCAGAAACTCAAGTCTTCAGAGTCTTTAGAACGTTGTTCAGCAGAACCTTGTCATCAGAGTCTTCAGCACTTAGTTCTTCAGAAGATAGTGACTTCAGAAGCTAGAAAGCCTTCAGAAGTAAATCATCAGAGTCACGCGCAGAGGCAGAATCCAAGAGAACATTGCAGCAGCAACATATTGTCTCTTTAGAATCTTTCTGAATGTGAGTAGATCAGAAGTAGACTTGCTTCTTTGACGCAGAAGCGACTTTTGGTCAAATCAGAGTAACAATGCACATGGTCTTTATCAGAGTTAGAGCTTTCTCTATCAGAGTCGGAGCCTGTATTTTAATCTTTCTGAAAACAAACGTTAGAGTACTAAAATTATTCTCACACCAATACTACATTGTTATTATCAAAACCTAGAGATAACTGGCAGAACCAAATCTTGTTCTAACAATCTCCCCCTTTTTTATAATGACAAAACAATGTATTTTGATGAAACAAATTCTGTACGAAGATAATCAATAGGAAATGACAAAGATAAGTTTAGAATTAACTTCCCTTTATCAAGCTCCCCCTGAATCTAAGCCTTAAAAAATCTTATCAGATTTGGGATACCAGATCCTGATTATAAAGATCTTGTTAGATCCAGAACAACAGAGTCTGATAACAGAGCCTTATTGGTTAAATCAGAGCCTGATTGCCAACATATTAATATTGTTCCTGAAAAACATTCTAAGAAGAAAATTGTGCAATTAAAATGTTAGAATGTCAGAACTATGATTCAGAGACAAGATATTTTATCAAACTAATTTTACATTAATATACTCCCCCTTTTTGTCATAATCAAAAACGTAATAAATAGATAGCGCAAGCATTTGGAGTATTGGATTTGACTCAAGAGAAATTAAATTCAATACTTCTCCCCTTTTATAGCAATCAAAAAGAAATGCAATAAGATAAAAATAGATGCAACAAAAGATACTTTTTATTGATTAAAAAATGCCAGAGGCGCAGGTACATAAGCGAGATGCAGAACAAGACAACCACTAAAAGCAACAGACAGACAGAAGCAAAACAATTAATCAAAGTCATGAAAAGAGAGATCAAATTTTGAAAGACCAACAAGAACACCCGTTCATCAAAGATATATCTTTAATCAATGATATTTTATTAATTATTGATGATTTCAGAATAGTTCATAGGTGAGCACCAATCAGTAGCAAGTTTCTCAGACATTCCGGTTTGCTTTATGTGAGTAACAGCTCCTTGAAGATCAAGAATGTGAGAAATTACTCTACTGAAAGGAATCTGAAATGATAAATCCTTTCTAGATGAAAGAATTTCTTCTTTCAGATAATTGAACATGGATTGAGGCAGATTGATCTGTATTTTGGATATTAACAAGAAAATTAAAAGCTTATCCATTGCAGAAAGTCGTCATGTTCCCTTTTCTCGAGGCCTAAGATTTGTTCCCATAATTTGGTACCAAACTTTTACCATAGAGGTGAGAGTAGAGGGACTGTCAGCAGGTCCTTTATGATGATAGATGAGGTGAATGTGTTTAGCAAAACGGTTGTTTCCTCTATAATTTTCAACACTTTCACCATCTTCCTTACACTCAATAGCTTGAGAGATGATTGTGGGTAGGGCTGGCAATGAACCAAACCAACTCGAAAATAGTTCGAAATTCGATTCAAAAATTAAATCGTTGAACTAGGTTCATGAACCAAATGAGCTGAATATGAGCTAAAAACTAAGTTCGTTAACTAAATGATCTGAACTTGAACTATACATAGTTCGACTCGTTAGGTTCATGAGTCAATTCGATTATATATGAGATAGATTATATTGTCTATAAGAGTAGGTTTAAAGATTTGTTCTGAATCTTAGTCTCATATTTTCTTTTAATCTAACGGTTTTAATTGATAATTTATATTCTCAAGTGAGAAAAATATTTCTATGAATAATTATACAAATAAAATTAACATCGTATAAATTCCAATCTTATAACTTTTATTTTATTTCTATATTTTTTATTTAAAAAATATTAATTTAAAATGTCAAATATATATATATATATATATATATATAATAGACTTTAAAAAATTACTTTTAAGTCTGTGAAATAAGCGAGTTGAACCTAACAAGATAAACCTAACGAGTTGAACCGAGATATTCGTGAACTTCTAATAAGTCGAGTTTGACCTGAAAAAAAAGTTTGTGATGAACTCGAACTCGGCCAATTCTTAACGAGTCGAGTTTGAGCTGAAAAAAAAGTTCGTGATGAACTCGAACTCGGCTAATTCTTAACGAGTCGAACTGAGGTAAGGCGAGTTCGACTCGACTCGACTCATTTCCAGCCCTAATTGTGGGGTTAATCATAATGGTAAAACCAAAGACAGTAGACAAAATATTACAAGCATCAGACTCATATTGAAAAACGCGAGCATTGGCCCATAATTCCTTAACAAGTTTTGGATAGATGGGTCCATTGAAAATTTCAAGGTAATTATCCCAGTTCTGGTAGATGATATCTGAGAGAATATTGGAGAAGACATTTTCAGTTAGAGCTTTGAAATAAATGGTGTATTCTTTCAAAAGATCTAAGTCAGAGATTTCTCCCTTAATGGTTTTAGATGGCATGATAGATGAGGAAGAAAAACAGGAGGGAAGGATAACCAAGTTTTGAAAGATTGATGAAGAAAAATGAGGAGTATGATATATATATATATATATATATATATATATATATAGAGAGAGAGAGAGAGACGAAATGTATCAGTAATAAATAGCAATAAAGATTAGATGAACTGAAACGAAAATTCATCATTTCCAAGATAAGTGATGAAGGACAATAGCAAGGTAAGAGACACAAATAAAATCAAAGAATGGGAAAAGAGTGTAGCAGTCTCCAAAAGATCACAGATTAGGTATACGTTATTCAAATCTTAACATCAGTCAATAAATACGAATAAATGTACACTTGAAAATAGGAGGGAAGAATCTGACAAGGAATAAAGGTTGAGAAGAGAAGTGCTTAGTTTCAAGAAATCTTTGTCTTACACACATCTTAATGAATGCACATTAATAGGGGAACACGTAAAGATTTAATATATTCTCAAGTAAGTTACCAAACCCAATGCGTCAAAACAATATTACAACAATAATAGGGAATAACAAGGAGTAATTACTTGAAACATAGTCTCATAAAATCACAACGCTTGAGGTGTCTCTTAAACAGTAAGATATGATTTGATTTTGGACAGGTGTCACAACAAAATCACAGCCGCCTGTTTAAAATAACACATTTGATGTTCCCAAAGTCAAGAATACCAAGTGGTATCTGACTGGACAAGTTTCTGATCAAGACATCTTTTAACATGTAGAAGTATCATTGATCAGAAAGACATTAAATAATAAAACAATCTGCTTAACATCAGAATCTTATTTCAGAAGTTCTGGTGACTTGACACATCAAAATATCATCTACTCATTCTGGACACAGTTTTGTAAATATATTTTCTAGAATGAATACAAATCTATCCTCAGCAAGGGGTTTTGTGAAAATACCAGCCCACTGGTGGTCTGTATCCATAAATTTTAACTGAAAAGTACCCTTCTAAACATAGTCACGTAAAAAGTGATGTTTTATTTCAATATATTTTGCCCTAGAATGCAAAATAGGATTCTTAGATAAACAAATAGCAGAAGTATTATCACAGAAGATAGGAATGTTACTCTCGTGTATCTGATAATCTTCTAATTGATTCTTCATCCAGTGTATCTGAGTACTGCATAGTGATGCTGAGATATATTATGTTTCTGTAGTTGAAAGTGCAGTGGTTGATTGTATTTTGCTTTCCCAAGAGACGAGGTTGTTCCCCAGAAACTGACAGTTTCCAGAAGTACTTTTCCTTTCTAATTTGTCTCCAGTATAATCTGCATCACAATAACCAAAAAACTTGTATTATGATGTTTTCTTATACATCAAGCCAAGGTTAGTTGTTCCTTTTAGATACCTTAGGATTTTCTTAACAGCTGTTAAGTGCGTTTCCCTTGGATCTGATTGGAAACGAGCATAAAGACATACATTGAACAGAATATCTGGACGAGAAGCAGTCAAATACAGAAGGGAGCCTATCATACCACGATAGAGCTTCTGAAAAACCTTTTTACTTACTTCTTCTTTCTCCAGAATGCTTGTCGGATGCATAGGAGTCTTTGCAGGTTTGCTTTCTGACATATTAAACTTCTTCAGAAGTTCTCTTGCATACTTGCTCTGATGAATGTACGTTCCTTCTGGACATTAATCAATCTGAATTCCCAGAAAAAATCTGAGTTCTCCCATCAGACTCATTTCAAATTCAGCCTGCATTAACTTAGAAAATTCCTTGCACAAAGAAGTATTAGTAGAACCAAATATAATATTGTCAACTTAAATTTGTACAACCAGAATGTCATTTTTAAAGGTTTTGTAAAAGAGTGTTGTATCCACTTTTCCTCTAGTAAAGTCATTTTCCAAAAGAAAGTAACTTAGCCTTTCATACCAAGCTCTGGGAGCCTGTTTCAGACCAAGAAACGATTTTTTAAGTTTGAAAACAAAATCTGGGTTTTCAGGACTTTCAAAACCAGAAGTTTGGTGCACATATACTTCTTCAGAAATATACCCGTTTAAAAATGCACTTTTTACGTCCATTTGATATAAAGCGATGTCATGATTTACAGTAAAGGAAATTAAAAGACAAATAGATTCTAACCTGGCAACTGGTGCAAAGGTTTCTGTATAGTCTATCCCTTCTTGCTGACTATAACCTTGTGCTACCAATCATGCTTTATTTCGTACGGCCTCACCTTTCTCATCTAACTTGCTTCTAAACACCCACTTTGTTCCGATGACGTGAACACCTTTTGGTTTCTGAACAAGATCCCAAACATCTTTTTTGGTGAATTGATTTAGATCTTCTTGCATGGCCAGAATCCACTCATTCTCCATAAGAGCTTCATCAACTGATGTTGCCTCTATTAGAGACACCAAACCCAGAAGAGTTTATTCAGAAGGTTTAAATGATGAACGAGTTCTGACTGGATCAACTTTGTCTCCCATAATCAATTCTTCAGAATGAGAAGTCTTTACTGAAATTCTGGCCTATGCAGACAGCAGATGTCCTAACACATGTCAAGACATTGTGCTACATAATCTTTTAAACTCAGAGGCGTAACAGCAGACTGATACCTTGAATATCAGAACTGCACCCTCACAGATGTCACGACATCTGATCCAACATGTCAGTCAAGAACATTAACAAAACTATAAATTGCAAAATGTTAAATAAGACAGTAATTGTTAACCCAGTTCGGTGCAATTCACCTACATCTGGGGGATACCAATCCAGGATGAAGACTTCACTATCTGTAGAACTGTTACAAAGCTAAACTCCCCCGTTTACAACTTTATACCTAACATATACCCAATGAACATCTTTACCAAGGCTAAACTTAACCATTTACAACCCTGATATGAGATACCCCACTCACATCCTAATCACAACTTGTGATATCTCTGTCTTCTGCCAATTCAGAACTGCCGCGGTTTCTTGGCCTTCAAGTTATCTTGGACTTGCTTCAAAGCTTCATCCAAGAATAATACAACAACCATTACCTATAGATTTCTGGTTGTGTCCATGTACCTATGCCTTCCACCCTGCATCCCATAATACAGAGTGAAGACTTACAACTCCTAAGAGAGCCAACGACTCTTAAACCCTAAACCCTTATTTTACAAAGTTTTTAGGTTACAAGTGATACAAATGTACAGTTCACCTAAACCCTAGGTCTAAGTCTCCTTATATAGTCTTCTGTTGTCTTGGGCTTTCAATCTTTTCTCCTGTGATTCCTTGATCCACTCCTTAATTCTTGCAGCAAATTAAAACCTGCTAACTTACCAAGTCAGTCAGGATGTCGAGACATTTCCTTCGACATCTTTTTCTTCTGCAGATTCTTCAAGTTTGTCATCAGAATGTTTTAGCAAAATTTAGTCAAACAACAGGTGCTTTCAATCTCCCCCTTTTGACAAATTTTGGCTAAAACAAACATTTTCTTCTGCATTCTGCACACAACAAGGCTCCTTCATCAAGACTCCTTTGTCTTGAGAATTGATTGGAGCTAAGGTCTGAGAGAGTCTCCCCCTCAACATATTCAGAAAGAGAGTCTGAAAGGGTTGAGAAAACATAAGACTCCTCCAGAAAAGAAACAGCAGTTGTAGGCTTCGTAACACTGAGAGCATAGATTGCGTAACTCAGGTCACAAGACACAACCTGCTTCATAACTCAGATCACAAGACACAATAAAAGAAATTGTTAAGATGTCAGAACATCTTAACCATCATTCTTGCAAAACAACTGCAGGAATGTACCCAAACCCAGACAACATCAGAAAACCATTCTCCCCTTTTTAGCCAAAACTTGGCAAAAGTGACCAAGCAGCTCCAAACCCAGACGCAGCATACCCAGATTTTGAAGAACCCCATCTGTCACCAACCCTGAGAGAGTATTGAGACAAAGAAGAACAAAGTAATCCTATTTATAGCCGAGTCATTTCCTTAGGAAGTAACGAACCTTAAAAGAAATGCTATTCAATTCAAAGATCATTTATCGAAGGTAATAACTCCACTAATAGCGCTTTGACCAATACTACTTTGACAGTTTCTTCTTTTGAGACCGTCGACAAAAGAATCCATTACATGCAACATGTTTTATAACAATGTCCTGACATCATGTCAGACATTGTCTATTTTTCCCAGATTCTTCTTCTGATTAGACATTACAGAGAAATCTTCACAAAATTATGATCCCAGTCTACAGAGAAAAATAAATTCTCCCAAACTCAATCAATGATTCTTAAGCATCCAATAAGAACCATTCAACATGCATTGCCAAGTTTCCCACAACTTGCAATAATACAATAATGTCAACACATCCTCCTTGACATCTCAGTTTGCTTGACACGCAAATGCAAACTGGAACTTCACCTGCATCCTCGCAGTAATTCATCTTAGATCAAGGGGCCTCTCCCCCTGACTAAGGTAACTGGTGCTCCTCCCCTAAACACCCAAACTAATGACTAGAAAACATAAGACACATCTTCATGTCTTCAAGAGCGCACCCTCTGTTCAATAAACCTGCTGAACGCAATCATTAACTCTCTTATTGTTCCCTCTGACAAGAAACAATAATCACTCACACATGATCACTGTCATGCATCCCGTGAGGACGTGTATACAAACCATAACAAACTCTGGGCTTGAGATTAAAGTCCCATTGATCCACCTCATTCCACAACCATCTTATACAACACACGAACTCCTCTTGAATTCTCATGTATAGACATCCAGTTGCTTGAGGCATAAACCAATTGAATCAGAATGCTTCCCATTCCTCAAAGAGACGCACAGGGTCCCTTAGTTTGTTATAACAATGTCAGTTATCGTATGCATACTCCAGAACTTCACAGCTGCTAAACTGATCCACTACTAGCATGACTTGCTCCCAGAGGCACCATCCCCAAACAAGATTTTCCACTTACCTCGCCAGGTCAGCATTAAAGATAAACACCCTGCAATCCAAGACAGCCATTCCTTATCATTCTCCCGTTTGATAACCTGGAATATTTCTGATTTATGGCGAATCTCCACTTCTGAACGCGTCAGGAATCAGACTTTCATGCAATCAACTCGTGATCCACTTCAGTCTTCCAAAACACTTACATCCAACTTCCAAGGCAATCCTTCTACTCCATCATTCTCCCTGATGATAATGTAGATACTTCTTGGACACGATGCAAGTAACCAGTTCCTCACAGAACCTGAAATCCTTCACCAAGGAAATTCAACCCAAAGATGTTCTAACATCAGTTAGGACATCTTTCACACATCACAGACACCACACACCATGGTTCTTGATATGCTCCACCACTGGACTTACTATTAGCATAGTAATCCACACTGAAGATCTTCACACAACACTGCACCACCAGCTTGGACAAAGAAGACTTCATAAACCCAAAGAGAAATAAACTCTCATCCACCAAAGAAGGTATGCTTCCATTATCAACCCATAACTTCTGCCACAAGCTCCCATAGAACCAGAACCTCCTTGCAATTTCAACTAACTACTCTTATGCACAAGGGCAATCAGTTTCAAGCATCCTCCTTGAACGCACATTGTGAAACCAACCAAATGCCACCTTTTGATTGACCTCACTCATCTTCAGAACTCCCACAAGATACACTGATCTACTAATGAAATCAGATCTTCAAGTCATATTAACCATTTTCCCTATAGCAAGACATCTTGGATCCACCAAGCCTCTTAGTCATGTAACATCTTCCCATCCACAGCTCCCGCAAACTGCATGAGATAGACCTTTTTGAAGAATCCATAACTCCCATTCTCCTGTAGATCACTTCTATCTTAAGCTGATGTGCCACATCATCAGTTGAGAGCTCTGATGTTAAGCTAGATGTCAGAACATTATGACATCCAACTGTTGAATTCAGCTCCTCCTTCTGCCACTTAGAAGAACCTCCTCCCTTTGCAGAAACAGATTTCCATGCTCTCATAGACTTGATTCAACAACCAAGTTTGAGTAGACAACCTCCATTCTGCTTAGAAACTCCAAAGACTTCAAACCTTCCACATCTGAATCTTCAGAAAATAAGTAGTCCAAGACTACCCCATAGCCATACTAAAGAATGCCACTTCCCTTAGTAGAGCCGTCAGTAGAAAGCCAGAGATAACTGCCACTTATCCTCGACCTTCACAACCAGAGCAAAAACCATGCTCCAAAGCACTTAGATCAGAAATAAACTGATCCAAGCTATAACCATCAAGATTGTGATGTCTTCATCTTCAACAGCATCAAAGTCCATACTAGTTTCTTGCCATGAAACTCTCACACCCGACTGAAGCCACTTCTTAGGTCACCACCTAAGACTAAAATAGATGCTAAAGCGTATGTAGTGCCCCTCCCATGATTCTGCACAAACTCTGATGATGAGATGTTCCAACATCTTGTTGAACATCAACAATCTTGACTTTCAAGGATAATCAATTAAATACTTGTGGATTCCACAAATAGCAATTGATCTTAAATCCTTGTCCAATAACCCTTCTTCACTGCTGTAGCTGAGCTCCACCAGATCATGTCATGAACACTTATAAATTATTCAATCTTTTTGCAAGTATCTTCTTCAATGACAATGTTGAGATACCAAGGCTGCCACCCTTGACTCAAGTAACTAAGACTTTCTCTGAACAAATCTTATTTACCTCAATAAATCTTCAATCAGATTGGATCCACTCTTAGGGTCAAAAGAGATGAATCCTTCCTTTCTGTTTTTGGATGGTGAAAACAAATCACCTCTGTAACACCCCCAATCTATACCCCCAAGCTATTAAAGCGGTAACAAAAATTCAAAATTTCATCAGAGTATATTTAGAAATTCACAGCATAGACCGAGGGGTCACATCAACTTGAAACAAACACAATAAACCTGCCCATAAAGATATGCAACACTCGCAGGTAGCAAATAAACAGAGGGACTTAGTTCCTACTACCCACAATTCAAATACAGAATAAAGCGGAAAATCTGTACTGAATCTCATATATATATATATCGCATAAAAGGTTTGTTATACATCAAGTCATACATGCACAAGCCAAAAAATATATATACATATACACGCAAATCACCAACGGCCTCCCTAACTACCCGGTGTCACATATCAGAGCCGACCGACAAAAGAATGAAGACCTAAGCTTCATAAAAGACCTCCAGCAATCTAATCTGCAATGCCTCATAGAGCATTATAAAACAGCAGAAGGGTGAGAAAAACAATCATAATATAATTGCATACAATTATATATAACACCAAAAATACACATATATACTATTCTCACCACAACTCACACCAGTATTCACACGCAAAACAACACAATGTATAATTCATATTTCCATTACCAAGGTATACCAACCATGCACAATACAAGTATCACCAACACATATACATATATCAATTTATCAATTTCATCCACAATTCCACACATAAACAAACCATTAATGATTTATACAAATGCAAGAGACCGACACAACGACTCTATGCATATGCACATGCGGTACCGACTTCCATCAATTCTCAACACCAGTTCACTCAGGAACTATTGGAACCATCGCTCGTTACTTAGTGTAACTCCCCATCGGGCATACGATGTTCCCCGTCGCTTTCGGTCCTCTTTGTATAAGGCTCACGACGTTTATGGATCGCTTTCGGTCCTCTTTGTATAAGGCTCACGATCTGATCGCTCACACCCCACATGGGCACACGATCGTCTATAACCATCGCTTTCGGTCCTCTTATTTTTAAGGCTCACGATCCAATCAGATCGCTTTCAGTCCTCTTATTTTTAAGGCTCACGATGTTATAGCAGATTCCCTCTGGAATCAATCCGTCACTCAGGGCGTCTCAAGAATGCATATCATGATGCTCAGCATACAATGACTCATGACATTCAGATGCACACATATATGCAACCATCTCACTCAACATTAATCGTGCTTTGCAATTCAAACCCAAAACAATGCATTTATACCATACAACAGCATGCAAATTATACCATATCCATATCAACAGCACATTGCATGATACACACCAATTACACACAATTATAACGACAAAAGTCGACAAAATGACACTATTCCGAATTCCTGGAATAATTAAATCGACTAACGATTTTAAAACCATCATCATAAGAAAGTACATGCTACAAGCTTTCTAACGCATCAAACCACGCCTCAAACCGACTCACAGATCAAAAGTTACAGAGAAAACAAATTGGAATAAACTGTCATGTTCGCAGTGCGAAGCTCCTAGCGAGTCCTTCGCTTCTTCATTCGCAGTGCGAATGTACCGGCGAACAGTGGCAGAAGCAAAATAGCCTAGAAAATTCCCAATGTTCGCAGTGCGAACCATCCAGCGAATGCTCGCTACCCTATTCGCAATGCGAATCCTCCAGCGAACAGTGGCAGAATGAAAAATAATACAACGTTCGCAGTGCGAACCTCACGCGAACGCTCGCCACCCATTCGCTGGCCATTCGCAGTGCGAACCTGCGATTTTAGCAAAACCCAACAGCGCACCAGATCACCCAAAAATGATATTTTCTCTAACAAAACATTTCCAAACCAACATATAACAATCAGAACCTAGTTTAATCATGGTAATAAGTATTCTACCGCATTTACATCGATTTCCAACCGCGAAAACATCGATTTCTCTCTTTCGACCTAGAATATAAAACTATGAAAACAAAACAAACAATCCAATACACACATACATAATCATACACAAGCATAGTATAATCGAGTTTCGCACCCTTACCCGATTTAATCGTGTTTAGAAAAGTCGGGAGATTGATTTCTTGATTTCCAAGTTTTTCTCTCTTTTTCTTCTCTTCTTCTCTTTTCTTTCCCTTTTCCTTCTTCTCTTTTTCTTTCTCTCTATTTTTCTCTCTTTCTATTTCTATTTTCTAACTTAAAGAAAAATAAGATGAAATGACCAAAATACCCCTACACTCAAATATCTCGCAAATGTTCCCAAATCCGGATAAAATATCACAACATCGAAAAAATAACATATTTCCAAATAAAAGTCGAAAATAAAATAAAAATAATAATAAAATAATCAAAACGAATCGATTAAATAAAAACTGACAAAACTGGGGCGTTACAACCTCCACTTTCTTCAGATTGTGTTTCAAAGAAACACCTTCTAGTCAGAAGAATAACTAGAAGACTCCAGATACATGACATAGATTTCTTTATGAGTGGACTTGAGAGAATTCTCAAGTATCTTTGACAATCTAGCCGACCAAACATTTATCAAACTCTTAGAGCAAGGACCTGATAAACTTTAACTCAATTCCTCTCATCTTCAACTGACTCCAAACTGCACCAGGAAACCAAGCTTCCAAGTACCAAGTCATCATACCAGATATCTAACCACAACTTCCTTCACTCCATCGCTCCCGACTTTGGAATAAAAGAATGCAGATATCTTCAAATATAGAGGCCGACGATTGAGACCTTCCACCAACTGTCTTCAGTAACAACTCCAGAATCGCATAATTCTAGAGCTCTTCCATCAGAAACACATGCAGCGGAACCACCAAGGAACAGATCCTGCTTGCCCTAATAAGATGTCACAACATCTTATAAGACACACCAACAAGAGAACTAGCCACTTCTCCTGTAGTTGTTGTAGAACCTCCTCAGCAACATGAACAACCTTCGGGTTGCTCCCTTCGATCCAAAACATCCATCTCATCCATTAATACCCTTGACTATGTCTGAGTTGATTGATCTGATCTTCAAAACTCCTCCTCGTTTAACTGCCAGAAAGTATCTCCCAAAGATCTCATCCAGAACCAGACAGGATGCCTGCTCTGATTCCAATTGAAATTCTGGCCTATGCAGACAGTAGATATCCTAACACATGTCAAGACATTGTGCTACATAATCTTTTAAACTCAGAGGCGCAACAGCAGACTGATACCTTGAATATCAAAACTGCACCCTCACAGATGTCACGACATCTGATCCAACATGTCAGTCAAGAACATTAACAAAACTGTAAATTGCAGAATGTTAAATAAGACAGTAATTGTTAACCCAGTTTGGTACAATTCACCTACATCTGGGGGATACCAATCCAGGATGAAGACTTCATTATCTGTAGAACTGTTACAAAGCTAAATTCCCCCGTTTACAACTTTATACCTAACATATACCCAATGAACATCTTTACCAAGGCTAAACTCAACCGCTTACAACCCTGATATGAGATACCCCACTCACGTCCTAATCACAACCTGTGATATCTCTGTCTTCTGCTAATTCAGAACTGTCGCGGTTTCTTGACCTTCAAGTTATATTGGACTTGCTTCAAAGCTTCGTCCAAGAACAATACAACAACCATTACCTACAGGTTTCTGGTTGTGTCCATGTACCTATGCCTTCCACCCTGCATCCCATAATACAGAGTGGAGACTTACAACTCCTAAGAGAGCCAACGACTCTCAAACCCTAAACCCTTATTTTACAAAGTTTTTAGGTTACAAAGTTACAAGTGATACAAACGTACAATTCACCTAAACCATAGGTCTAAGTGTCCTTATATAGTCTTCTGTTGTCTTGGGCTTTCAATCTTTTCTCCTGTGATTCCTTGATCTGCTCCTTAATTCTTGTAGCAGATTAAAACCTGCTAACTTACCTAGTCAGTCAGGATGTCGAGACCTTTCCTTCGACATCTTTTTCTTCTGCAGATTCTTCAATTTTATCATCAGAATGTTTTAGCAAAATTTAGTCAAACAACAGGTGCTTTCATTTAGTAAATTCTTCTTCTGATGAGATAGACTATTCGTTGTTTCTGGTAAGGTTGTATCTGATTCTGTAGATTTTGCATCTTTGTCTCCTTCCTTTGAGTCTTCCTCCTTGGATTCTGATAAAGTAATCTTCAAATCTGCAAACTTTTCAACTAGCTTTGAATTTTTATGGTCAAACTTATCATCGAATCTGACATGAATTGATTCCTCTTGTGTTTCTGTGTTATAGATCTTGTAGCCTTTAGAGAGTTCAGAGTATCCTAACAGTAAACACTTTTGAGCTTTGGAGTCAAACTTGCCAAGATTCTCTTTAGTGTTCAACATAAAACAAATACAACCAAAAGGATGAAAATACGAGATGTTGAGTTTTCTATTCTTCTACAATTCATAGGGAGTCTTACCCAGAATAGGTCTGATAGAAATCCTGTTCTGAATATAACATGTTGTATTTACTGCCTCTGCCCAGAAGTGCTTAGCCATGTCAGTTTCTTGGATCATGGTACGAGCCATTTCTTGAAGTGTTATTCTTCCTTTCCACTACTCCATTCTGTTGTGGAGTTCTAGGACATGAGTAATCATGGGAAATGCCATGGGAATCAAAGAGATTCTCAAATTATTTATTCTCAAATTCTCCACCATGATCACTTCTGACTCTGACTATTTTGCAATCCTTCTCTATTGTGCTCGTGAGCAAAAGGTAGAGAACACAGAATATGACTCATCCTTGTGTTTCAAGAATTTTAACCATGTCCAACGACTATTGTCATCAACGATAACTAAACCATACTTCTTTCCACTGATTGAAGCAGTTTTCACTGGTTCAAACAAATCAATGTGTAGAAGTTCTAACGGTCTAGAGGTGGACACAACATTTTTTGCTTTGAAGGAAGTTTTAGAGAACTTTCCTTTCTGACATGCTTCACAAAGAGCATCTGAAGAATACTTCAGATTTGGTAAGCCTCTGACAAGTTCAAACTTATTTAGCTGAGAAATCCTCCTCGTGCTAACATGGCCTAAACGTCTATGCCATAACCATTGCTCCTCATTAACATACATTAAGCATTTGACATTCTGTTCACAGAGATCAGAAAGTCTAATCTTGTAAATGTTGTTTTCCTCTTTCCGATAAAAAGGATTGAGCCATCTTTCTGACTAACAGCCTTACATGACTTTTAATTAGAAATGATATCATAACCATTGTCACTAAGTTGACTAATTAACAATAAGTTATGCGTCAAACCATTGACCAGAAGAACATCAGTAATAGAAGAAAGTCTACCATTACCAAGAGTTCCAGAGCCAATGATTTTTCCCTTCTGGTTTCCTCCGAAACGAACAAAGCCTCCAGGCTTAAGTTCCAAACTTTGGAACATATGCCTTCTTCCCGTCATGTGTCGCGAGCAACCACTGTCCAGGTACCATGATTGGTTTTTCAACTGAGCTGCTAAGGATATCTGGAACATAGATTATCTTATCCTTAGGTACCCATTTTCTGGGTCCTCTCTTGTTAGTCTTCCCACAGTGTTTAACAACTTTGGGTTTATGTGCAACAGGATGATCAAGTGGAATTTGTGCATGATATTTACATTTAGAAATATATTTCTGTGTCGGTGGGGGTTTCTGTGCAAGCTCAGAACACTCAAGCTCAGTACCAGAAGGCACAAAATGGTTATAGAGAGGTTTCGGTTTTACAGGATGACTTTCGTCAATTTCAAATTATTATGTACACCCCAAACCTTTCTTACCATTTATGCTAACTCCATAGATCATGGAAGTTATTTTACTTCTATCTATGCTTTTAGCTAGAAAATACTAGAATGTTCTATCATACTTGTTGACATAATTAGTGTCAGAGACATTGGAGATTAATTCTTCTTCTAATTTGGAAATTTTGATTTTCAAGGCACAATTACTATTTTTTAAAGAAAAAATATTTTCATTTAGAGAAGAATTATTCTGCTCAAGCTTATCTCTAGCTTCAGAGGTAGTTACATGGATCTATTTAAGGTCTTATAATTACTTTGAAGACAGTGATATTTTTCCAGCATTTCTGAAAGACATGACTTTAATTCACAACGAGAGAGTTTAGAAAATACTTCTAAGTTAGAGTCTGAGTCTAATTCTGGTTATGATGGCAGTTTGTCTTCTGGTTCTCTAGAGACTTCAGCGTTAATTGTTGCCACTAATGCAACATTTGCATGTTCTTCATCAGAATCTTCTTCTTCAGAATCAATGTCATCCCAAGTTACCATGAGTCCCTTCTTGACTTTGGGGAAGTTCTTTTTGGGCTTCTTGTCTTTCTTAAGCTTTGGACACTCATTCTTGTAATGACCTGCCTCATTACACTCATAGCAGGTGACTTTTTTCCAGAACTCTGCTTCTTTTGCCCAGATGATGAGTCAGCACGACCTTTGACTCTTTTTAATCCTCTGAAATTTCCTTGCCTATGTTTCCAGAGTTTGTTGATCCTTCTGGAGATAAGTGATAGCTCATCTTCTGAGTCTTCATCAGAATCTTTTGATTCTTCCTCAGCTTGATAAGCCTTTGCCTTTTCAGGTTTAGACTTAAGAGCAATAGATTTACTTTTCTTATGGGGTTCATCTTCCTCCAGATTTATCTCATGACTTCTTAAAGAACTAATAAGTTCTTCAAGAGTTATACAGTTCAGATCTTTATATAGCTTTAGAGCAGTTACCATAGGTCTCCATTTCTTAGGAAGGCTTCTGATGATCTTTTTGACATGATCAGCAGTTGAGTATCCTTTATCCAGAACTTTGAGTCCCGTAACTAGCATTTGAAACCTTGAAAACATAGTCTCAACTGTTTCATCATCCTCCATTCTGAATGCCTTATATTTCAGGATTAGGGCAAGAACCTTTGTCTCCTTAACTTGAGTGTTTCCTTCGCGAGTCATTCTTAGAGAATCAAAAATGGATTTGGCAGTATCTCTGTTTGTTATCTTCTCATACTCAGTATAAGAGATAGCATTTAGCAGTATAGTTATTGCCTTGTGATAATTCTTGTAATCATTCTTTTGTTGGTTGGTCATAGCACTTCTAGACACTTTTACTCCTGTAGCATCAACTGGGTGAGTGTAGCCATCGACTACAAGATCCCAAAGATCTACATCGTAACCAAGAAAGAAACTTTCAATTCTATCTTTAAAGTAGCCAAATTTTTCACCATCAAAGACTTGCGGTTTGACACTATAATGATCTTTCTCTTCTGTAGTATGATTAGGAGCAGTTGTAGCCATGATAACTCACACAAATACTGGATCGGTACTGAACACTGTTAAGTGTTGATAATACGTTTATCACAATCAGAACCGGAGCTCTGATACCAATTGAAGGTGTGAGAAAACACAAGAAATGGGGGTTTGAATTGGGTTTTCAAAAATGAAAGCTTTTTGTGAAACTCAAACAAAGATCACAAAGATACTAACAAGAGAGAAAGACACACGATATATCCTGGTTCACTTGAAATAATGTCGCTACGCAGGAATGAAAATCGTACACAAAAGTTGTCCTTTGTACCACCAATTCAGGGTAGTGGAATGGTAGTGGAATGCAACATTTTTTATGCGTACTATGTACTGTGTACTATTTCCCCTCGCAGACATTTTATCTTCTTTTGTACATCAGAGCTTTTGAATAGAGATAATTAAAGCATGAATAGAAGAGTTGATCACTGGGTCTTCAGAGTCTTGAGTCATCAGAGTCTTCAGAACTTGTTCACCAGAACCTTGTCTTCAGAGTCTTTAACACTCAGTCTTCAGAAACTTAAGTCTTTAGAGTCTTCAGAATATTGTTCAGCAAAACCTTGTCTTCAGAATCTTCGGCACTTAGTCTTTAGAAACTCAAGCCTTCAGAGTCTTCATAATGTTGTTCAGCAGAACCTTGTCTTCAGAGTCTTCAACGCTTAGTTCTTCAGAAGATAATGACTTTAGAAGCTAGAAAGTCTTCATAAGTAAATCATCAGAGTCACACTTAGAGGCAGAATCCAAGAGAGCATTGCAGCAACAACATATTGTCTTCTTAGAATCTTTCTGAATGTGAGTAGATCGGAAGCAGACTTGCTTCTTTGGTGCAGAAGCGCCTTTTGGTCAAATTAGAGTGACGTTGCGCATGGTCTTTATCAGAGTCAGAGCATTCTCTATTAGAGTCAGAGACTGTTTGTTAATCCTTCAGAAAACAAACGTTAGAATACTAAAATTGTTCTCACACAAATACTACATTGTTATTATCAAAACTTAGAGATAACTGGAAGAAATAAATCTTGTTCTAACAGATTCTAACCATAGAAAAACTAACAGCATACCTCACATCAGTTATTGTAAAACCAACCTTGTTTTTGTTATTATCAGCATTAACATGGGTCTGAATTATTTCAATAACTCCTCCTACAATATCTAACAAAACTAAAATTCAAAAGTTGTGTAAGAATCAAAGACAAGTGTGGAATATATATCAAAAACAACATTAATTTGATGAATGACTTACCAACTAATATATTAGATTGAAATCTACCCTCAACTATGGATGTCAAACCAAGTATGTTGAGATGGTTTACAGGGATGTCGGGCAATTCTATTTTCTTTAGCGAAGTTGATCCACAGAATACCAACTTGAAACTATGAGTGGTTGTTTAAAAGAGAAATCATTATTGGAAACCTTGAAATTTTGAATGATGTAGGCATTTCCAACAGCAAGTTCAGACTTGTACTTCGAACCAAATGCAGTGGGACAATCACTTGAATCATGTTGCGCTAAAAATGAAATATAATACAGGACATTAGAGTCAAAGACATTTTGAAGGCAACAAAAAACTTTCACAAACATTGTATCAGAACTGACGCAATATTCATACCTTTTTATCAAGCAAAATCATCTCCAAGTGCTCTTGTTGGAGGCACTTGTCACAGACCACAGCTCTTTACACCGAACTGCTATCTTCCATAAATCTTTTGAATCGTTGATATCTCTGATAGCTTCTATTGGGCGAGCCATTGGATTGTTCTGTATGCTGAAACAATAAAAGGGATATCCAAACATTAGCTAAAGATTGAAGCAACAAAGAAGCATGATTTAATCGAAGCTATTATAGAAGAAATAGACGTGGTTTATTGATGGTGTTGAAGAAGAAGGTGTCAACAACAATAGAAGCTAGACGATGAAGAACTTGCAGAAAGAAGAAGGAAGATGAAGGAAAAGGGGGGATGAAATTGGTAATGTGGTGTGTTGAAGTTTTAAACATTGGTAGGCATGGTAATAAATTAGAAGTATTGAAAGTTGTGTGACTCTTTAGTTTTCAAGTTACTTCAAATGTCTCTTTGTTGTTTCTAAATAATTAACTAAATAATATAATTAATTCACAAATTGACACGTCAACCATCATAAATGTCAAATGTATAAGATTGTAACAAGCATGTAATTAGACACTAATAATCTTAAATTAATGAAAAGTTAAGTATGTAATCAAAAGGGTTAATTTGGAAAATTCAAATACATTAATTTTTATAGATAGATAATAGATATTTGACTTAATCGATTTGAGAGAGATCAGTCAAAGAAACATAAACTTTTTGCTTGTGAACTTAGTGTAATACCCATATATAACATCATACATCAAAGCATAAATATTATACATGAATCCAAGTTTTGGTACTGAAATACCATAAGTTCCTAGTCAACACATTGTATACATTACATGCCCAAATACAAAATACTAAAATCTATGGCATAAAATATATACAAGATGTTCTAAACACTAAGAACTAGATCAACATGATGATCTCAAAATAAAACGCCATAGCGGAAGTCATGCCATCCCAAAAAGCTACGATTCGTAAGGAAAGTCAAACAACTTTATCCTTACCCTTCGCGGAACCTGTAATATAATCAACAACATGGGGTGAGATATTAAATCCCAGTGAGTTCCCTATCTTATGGATTCTCTCGGCTTTACAAGGTTTTTTCAATCCTAACTCAAGTCAAGAGGAAGGGAATGACCTTGAGTTTACAATCTCACACTATATCGAAACATGTTCATGAGTTCATCAACTCAAAATATCACTAATCGATAACTTTACCAAGGCATCCTCTTTTCCCGCCTGCTTCTATGTCTAGAAGGCGACCCGAGTCATGGATCCTTGTAACCTACTTAACATACGAAATGGATTCGGGTTCTACGGGCCATTAACCGTTATGAACCGTCACTTCACACGGGCCATTAACCGTCACAAGTCTCTTTACCCTTAGGCTTCATTCGTACTAACCGTGGGAATCAAACCTTCCAAGTAGTCATGCGTACATTCCAGAGGAGCTCTAAGCTCATGAAACGGAAAATCAGGGGGAGCGGTTACGATTACGTGAACTCACACACAAACGCGATTGTATTCGACAATCACAAGGCTACGCTCGCCTTAAGGCCCTTTCGCCTTTCACAACCAACAAGGTTCACACATGTTCCATACTAGTGTTTCACTCTCCTCTAGACCATTACTTGGCAAGGATGCACCTTCCTACATCGAATGCACGAGCATCGCCATCTAGATTATCTATGATTTCCTAGTCACACTATTAGGTTCTAATATAGATTCATGGTAAGTTCCTCACTCTTCCTATTCCATATTTAACATGTTATCCCTCAACATACTTAATCAACAAAGAAAAGGTAAGCATAGTACAATTTTGTAATAGAATAGCACATATTAATTAAATCATAAGTTACACAATCCTTGGGTTTTTTCCGATTTATTTAATCGGGTAACAAAACTACTATTTTTCACTTTCATCATGTAGAATATTCCCACAGCTTTCCATCGGTACCAAGAACACCTCGATCGGAAATACGGTTCGAAAGATATTAATTTTCTAAAATATTTTTCAAAACATAACAGTGGTAACCGGTTACCTCAAAATGAGTAACCGGTTACGCATTCCTCCTGCGCAGACAGTAGCCAAAAATCCAATAGAATAACCGGTTACTTCAAAATGAGTAACCGGTTACTCAGTTCATTTTCTGCGTAAAAGTGTAATTTACCTGCAAGTAACCGGTTACCCTAAAATGAGTAACCGATTACCACTGAACCAGAGGCCAAAAACCTACTATTTTCAACATAGACTCATGGAAACACATTCAAAACTCATGGAAACATCAAGCAAGCATAATAGGTTCAATATACACATAACCCGACTATTCTACCCGACTAATTCCACATTTTAACCGTTAGAAACATTGATTCCATAACATTATTCACAAATTCAATATTTCTACCCTAAACTCAACCATTTCCAATATTTCTAAAACTAAAGTTCTAACTAGAACCCACCTCAAGACAAGATGATGATGAAGATGGTGAGAAGATTTGATGAAGAATGATGGAAGATGAAGATGGTCCAAGTTTTCTTCCTCTTCTAGGTTTTTCTTTCTTTTTTCTCCCTTGCTCTTCCTTCTCTCTACTTCCTCTCTCTATACTTTCTATTCTTGTGACAAATGAGGAGGAAAGGAAAAGATTATGATATGTAGAGATATCATTTAGTTAGTAACACTAACCTAAATGTCCAATTTGTTTCTAAAGTATCAATTGATAAAATCTCAATGCCAGATAATATTAATTTGATCTGCTCTGAGCTCATCAGTTACTCTAATTATCTTTGCGGATAATTTCGCAAAGTAGACCAGAACCCAGTTAATCAGAACTAATATTATTCAGAGCAAAATAAAAATACGGAGTATTATACTTAGGTTAGTTTATGATAGCGTCAAATAAAGAGATATGTATATTTGAACATGCTTAATAATCTTTTTAATGGTAAATTTATACATGTATATTTGAACAGGCTTTCGTGCTCAATAATCTTTTTAATCGTAAATTTATATTTGATGTACATGGTGACCTGATTCAGTTTAAAATCATATATATTATATATGTATGATAAACATGAATGTGTCATTTTTCCATTTTGTTAGCATAAAGTCAATTGACAAGTTCTAAAGAGGCGTTTAATGAATTAATATAGTTTGTAAATTGAGCCTAAATAAAAAATAAATTTTTTTTTTTTGAAAATCTTGGTATCTGATCTTCTGACTGACTAATTTAAGAGGGATCAATTCCACCGTCCACTAGCCGAGATCTCGTTTGAGGTCAGAGTAAAACTCTGTATGGACTGACCCACACAAATGTTGATTGCATCTAGTAGGATTCGAATCTGGGACCTTGAGAGGAGCACACTCTCAAGACCCAAGCCTCTACCGATAGACCAATCCTTAGGGGTTAAAAAATAAAATATTATTAATGTGTTGTATGTTTATGTCGATATATGTGAATGATATGCGGATGTTTCTAATAAAATTGGTTTTTAAGTTTAATGGTGATACACTAACTGAAAATTTTCATACTGTCACTTAATAGAAATATATTATTTTGTCATGTTTTTCAATTAGTTAAAAAATTTTAGTCTGACTTGGCGGGATGCATGATCGTCATTAATTAACAATGTAAAATATTGTGCATCACCCTTTTTTTTCTTAATTTTTTTGTCATGATTTCATGATATACTAGTTGCTAAATTTTTTTTTTTAATTGTTGATGTATTTTTATTCATTCATTAAAGTTTTTAAAGTTATAATTATGATGACGTGACTTTATATTATAAATATTTAAAGTGTGAATGTGAAATTAAATGTACAATAAGTAAGATTGTGTGTTTGTATTGTATTATGAAGTAAATTGTTATAAATGCAGAAAGTGTTTTATTGATGTAAAATTCATTCTCTGAATCCAAATGTGTTGCAGCTATCAAGATAACATCTTCAGATTCACTGCTACCATCATGAGCGAATTGAGTCATACCTTTGTCCTTATCATTGTTTTTGTTGTAGTAGCAGTCTCGAGCATAATGATTAAATTTCTGATAACAATAGTATTGAACCTCATTCATGTGAACCTTATTTTTGACTTTATGATTTTGATTTGCAGCATTCTTGCTAGTTTCACCTTGACTTCTTAAAGCCTTACCAGCATCACTGTTATAATTCAACCTCTTCTTCCATTTTACTTTCACTTTGTTATTGTTTGAGGAATTTTCTTTCAACTTCTTGAAGAACTTTACTTGTAATGCTTGTTTAGATATCTTTTCTGAATCTCTTTGCTTCACCTCATCTCATGCGCCTCAAGAGATGCTTGCAATTCTTCAAGCTTGATCACTAATAAGTCTTTATATTCTTCAAACACAAATATGATTAAAAATAATTTGTCTAACAAACACAAATATATCCGCCCGAATATATGCTTAAAAACAATTTAATTGATATACCTGCACGAGTATATCCTTAAAGGAAATTGAATTAACCACCATGCAACATTATTTGTAATAAATAGGTATTTAAACAAATATGATAAGGGGGACAACTTCATTACCCATCCCAAAAAGTTGGGTAGTGTACCTTCAACCAATCCAGTAATGCCATATCATTTTATTATACTTAATTATTTATTTAATAATTTAAATTTTGTAAATTTTCAATGCAATGTAGTCTAATTTACTCTATGAATAACTCTACCCAACTTTTTGAGGTGGATAGATAAGAATTCACCTATAATAAAACATTCAAAACAGTTGTTTTGAGAGCTTTCTTCATGATTCCTTTATTAGCCAATTGAGGTGAATGGTTACTACTTGAACTTGAAGAAGCGTTATTGTTATTGTTGATGGGTGCGTTTGAAAACTTCAAGACACGCATTAATATGAAGTTTAATGCAAATGAGCAGATAAGAGCACACAGTGACGTGGTTTTATATGATATATTTTGTCTGTCACAAAATAACAAACGTGTCTTAGCGGTGAGAATGCTGCACAAGTATTTTCAGGCATGTGTTGGTTCCCTTTAGCCTCAAATTTTTATTTTTTTTATTTTGAATAATATACTTTTTTAATTTTTTAAACAGAATATAATTAAAAATTAATAAAAATAATTTGGAATTAATAAATGCAAACGCAACACTGACACATTATCAATTAGACTACCATATCATTAAACTTTGACCTTTAAATCAAGACACATTAAAAAAAGGAATTGCTTGCTTTCTTTTTTTACAAATAGGCTTTGTAAAAAAAGGAATTATTAAATGAAGGACACGTTAATTTTAATTTTTATGGTATAACTTCCATCTTACAACTCCATTCAATTTGAGATTCGATGAAAAGGAATCATAAAATTTTAGTCCTATTTAGTTGTTTTGAGATTACACACAATATACAAAAGGACATAAAGTCAAGAATTTATGATCTAGGATAGTTAATAAAAATAAAAAAGGTAACCATGTGGTTGTTTCTATCCCCTTTCTTTTTAATCCATTTTCATAACTTATTTTTTAACGCTTCCAACATTTATTCAATAAATAGGTCAATTATTTTCATAACTTATTATCATAAAATGATGGAAACACTTGCTTAATCATTTTGGAAACATATATTCAATAAATAGGTCAATTATTTTGAGTCTCCAAGTAAAAACAAACAAACTTTTTGCTTTCAAGTTTACAATTATGTGATTTAACAGTGTCATATGGACTCTTCACAAAAAGTTACCCTCCCTGTGTTATTATGTATTAACATATGCGATTTAAACAAGCTTCGATTTTATTTTACCAACAAATAAAGGTAGAGCTTGAAACATAAACACCTATTATCAAGAGTCTCATTTGCATTATATTTTTGCAAGTTCTTTTGCTTTACATACCACAAGAACACTTGGTTACAGGGTCCTACTACTATAAACTAGATTGATGAATAAAATTACAAGTACTCAGTAAATTAAACAAGTTTTATAAGAGTGTAGAAAACTATAAGCGGAAAGCATTACTCAGTCAATATACACGTGATTTCGGGATTTAAAAATGAAAACTATCTCCAAATCACTTGTTCTATGTCTAACAGTAGCAACATAATAATTAGTCTGGTCTTGTTGGCCTTGTATTAATTCATGGTTCTTGCCTATTCCTCCAGATGAAATAGTACATGTTGTTGTACAAGGAGATTTATGATGCGCCGGTACCTGACCTAATTTCTGCTTGTTCTGCCGCGCCAGTACCTGACCTAATTTCTGCTTGTTCTGCCGCATGATGTCTTTCACTTCTAGGATATTTTCTAGCTGCTTGTCACATGATCCATGTTTCTGTTGAACTGATCTTAGAACCTTATGTACTCAGAAGATTGAGTTTAAATCTAAAGAGATTATGGATATGAGCTCTAGTCTGATCCATGCTAAAGTTGATTTTTATTTGTTTAGACTTTTATCTACAATGTTTCCTCTGTCTATTGTGTTTGTTAGGCTATTTTATTGTATTTTATTTGTGACTATTGTGTATTTCAGTGTTTCACCCCTTTCCATTATATTAGTCTGCCATTAAAAAAAATAGCATCTTCAAACAAAAGAGAAGTAGCAAACTAGTAAGTAAAGTTACATTACAGTTAATATTGTAACATTATCATCAGTATCCAATAGAAAACTGACTACTAAAGCCATACCAGAACATAACCTTCACTTATCTTGCACAACATAAACCAATTTAATCACCTCCACATTAATTCAATCTATGACCAACAACTTCCGAGACTTTAACTTGTTGCACTTATTCATTTACAATCTACGCGAATTGCTACCAATTCATATATTTTAATTTATCCTTCTCATTTTCATCAAAACACAGATTTTTCATTCATCCAGCATTCTCAAATTAAACCATCTTTGAATTTAGATAGTGCCTGTCTAATCAGAATCACCCTTTCAAAAAATATTGAAAAACTTAACTTCAATTTAAAGTCTCAGAACAGTTATACAATGGTGAAATAGTATGTTATAACAAGAGGATGAGATTCACACATAGACTTTGATACTAGCACAAGCTGTCTAATTCTAGGGCTACGAAAATTTAACTTAGGAAATTAAAATTGGAGTAGATAATAACTAAGCCCTCTGATTCTTCTCACAAGCTGAATGTCCTTAGGCAAGATGGTAACTCTCTTGATTCCCAAGTCCAGGGATGAAGGGTATACCTGTTGAAGGTAACCACGTATCCCCGGAGATCAACTGCCCTACTGTAAATTTACTCACTTCAATAGGATCCTTCAAAACATGGAACCCTGACCATTTCACGCGGTTTTCTAAGCTAGCTCCAGGTCCATAATTCTTGTACTCAGCATAGTACAATGTGTCCAAATACACATCAGTCCCATTCCACTCTATCCATCCTTGCGGGTTCAACACATTGCTAATGTTGGATTGCATGAATACTACCCGTGAGTATGGGTGCCATGGTCTACCAAGGAAGGTTTGGATAGAGGTAACGAAGGGATAAAGGTCAGAATCGGCAAAGATGTTACAAAACTGAAAAACAAAACCAAATGGTTGGTTAGGTTGTGCTGCTCCCCCTTGAGCCGTGATTGTGTTTTTCTGGCCTAGTAACCCTTTTCTTACCAATATTTCGCAGTCCTGAAACACCGTAGCTGCATAGCCAAAGATGAAGTCAACAGAGCCACTGATTCTGCACTTTTTGTAGAACTGACGATTGCTGTTTGCACACAAACTGTCTTGGTAACCAATGATAGCACATTGGTAGAAGACAGATGTGTCGGAGTTTGACAATACTGCCACTGCTTGACCATTTTCAGGTCCTGCGGTGTTTATGAATGAAATATCCTTAGCAATGAACCCTTGACCAGCCACACCTTCACAAAAAAGATAAAATTTACAAAGATGATCTCAAAAAGCAACCTCAGCTGACCTTAGCTCATTTGTCGCTATTGGACGTTATACTACTATACTATAGCTCTCCATGACCAGACTTAAGAAAATAAATAGAAAAGAAAAAAATTGAAAGAATATAGAATAAGTGGTTGTAAGAAGTATCCTTACCAAAGGTATAAGTGTTGTATGTGTCCAGATTATCTCTACGGACGCTTAACTCACCGGAGATGATGGTGGCGTCCATCCCATCCCCGGTTATCATAAGATTTATCTGGCTCCTATTGACAAAAATCTGCTCCTTATAAACACCTTTCTTGATGTGTATTATATAGCGTTTCTGGCTAAGATTAGGTGCTGCCAAAACAGCATCGAGCACTTTAGTGTAGTGTCCGGTTCCATCTGCAGCTACCACGGCATCCGGATGCATGCCACTCACCTGCAGTAACTTCCTATCCGCTGGTTTTACCCAAGACGGAAGTCCTTGCCATGTGACCGGATTTGAAAATGAACTGCTTACGAAGAAGCAGAAGCAAAAGAGGAAAAGTAATGGAGAAAGCACCATGGTTTAAAAGGTTGAAAGACTCTTAAGGTTCTAATATTTTCAGAATGTAAATGCCATTAGAGCATATACAGATTTACAAGCTTTTAAATATCTAATTACAAGAATATTTCTAAAGTTGATACACATTTTTAAATATTTTTGTTTTAACAACGAGAATAGTAATTCTTCACATTAACACAAAAGAAATCCTTTTAAGTATATGCTTTAAATGTTTTTTTCTAATTGAAGGAAATACAAAATGTACACTCTTCTTGCAAGTGTATAATTATGTTTCAGTATATATTTATCTATTAATATATATCAAAAATCGACACGCGCCATTTAGTCGCATCATTTCCCAATGCGGCCTGCTCCCCAAGGCCAAAATTGGGAAATTGTCCAGTCAAAGTTAGCTCATCCTCAATGCTCAATTGACATGCCTACCGTGTTTTAAAAACTGGAATGAACCAATGGTCAGACCGGAACCGGATCCATGACCGGTTCGGTTTAACGGTGTATTCTACGCATAAATATATAGGAGACTAACGGTGTACTCTAAGTGGAAATGATCTATTATTTACATGACAGTTATTCAGCATGCAGCAATTATGTTTAGCGACTGTAACTGCAATAAGGCAGTTACTCTTTTCAAATGTTATGTACCATGTAACATTTTTTCTATATTATGTTTAACATATTTGAGGTGTTTAATGAGTATAAAACCGAAGCAATGGACCAAGTGGTTAGGCTACGGAATTCTAATTAAGTTCTGATGATAACAGCCCCACCAAATTGACACCATTCCAGACTATCTGGCATTAAAGGGACGCTACCTTCAGCAGTAGAAGAGTTAAATCAGCTGACTCAAGAGAGGGACACCATCTTACATGAAATGAAATCCAATATGGCTTGCGCCTGTGATCTCATAAAAGGTCACACTAGCAAGCATTGAAGAACGGTAACTTGTGTAGTACGAAATTGGGAGCACTTAAATTGAAACCTAACAGACTTAAGCACCGCAAAGATGTTAGGGACCAAACCAAAATCAACAAGGTCATAGAGCAAGTAAATTATCAAATCAATCTTCCACTATAGACTAAGTTACAACTGAGCTTTCATGTGTCCCTTCTGAAGAAAGTCAAAGTTCCAGTAGTGCAGCCTCGACTATTGCAAAATATGTAAGCAGAAGACGTGGCATTACACATCTAGCCCTTTATTATTAAAGCAGTTTGCAATAATTCCTCAGGCACAACAGAAAGTCTGATGTAATGAAAATCTTCCAGACTATGAAACCATTGGGAAATCCTTTGACTATAGTCTGCAGCAGTATCCAGCATTTTACCTTTCAGTCAATTCCGCTGCTAACACTACGTTAAAACAGAAAATTTCTGTTAAGCTTGATGAATCCAACTACTGTCAATGGAAACAGCAGGTTGAGGGAGTTCTTTGAGGTACAAAAATGGTGAAGTTTGTAGTTACACCACAAATTCCTGAGCGATTCCTATGCGCTTCGCAAACTGAAAATCCTGCGTTCGTAGCCTGGGAAGAACAAGACTCCTTGTTGTGCACGTCGCTGCTATCCACTATCTCTGACTCTCTTCTCTCTCGCTTCGTTCTTCTTCGCCACTCATGGCAAGTGTGGGAAGAAATTCACTCCTACTGCAACACTCAGATGAAAACATGCTCGAGACAACCTCGCTCTGAGTTGCGAACTCTGTCCAAAGGTACGGGAACAATTGCTGAGTTCTTTGCTCGTGTTCACACAATTGTTGACACTCTCATGTCAATTGGAGAACTGATCTTGCATAGAGATCAAATTGAGCTTGTTCTTGAAGCTCTTCCTACTGAATACGATTTTGTTGCTGCTGTAAATTCTAGGTCAGAATTTTTTACCTTTGATGAATTGGAATCTCTTAGTTCTCAAGACTCTCGAATTGATAAGATGAAGAAAGTTGTTGACACTGTTACAGTTAAACTCACTCAAGGTCTTCCACAGCCTTCAAGTCCACAGGAGAATTACACTGATTCTCAAAACCCTAGTCAGTTCAATATGAACTTTAGAGGTCATCAAAATCACTCTAGTGGTAGAGGTTGTCGTGGTGGTAGGTTCAGAGGACATGGTGGACGCAATTTCAGTCGTGGTTATGTTCAGTGCCAAATATGCTACAAGCCTGGACATGAAGATAATTCCTGGTGCTATCGTCATTCTTCTGAACCCTACAATGGTTATGGAGCTTTCCAGCCTAATGTGTGGACTCAAACAGGCTATCGTCCACCTCCTCAATCAAAATAATGTCACATAGACCTGCAACTGTCTACAACAATCAGAACCAGTAGTACAATTCACCTAGACCTCAAGCCCTAGTTGTTGGTACAAATGCCTCATGCAACTTCTACAATCAAGCCTGGTACCCTCACTCTATGGCCACACATCATGTCACTCCTGATGCCACCAACCTTGCTGATGTTGTTTCTTTGCCAGGTTCAGATCAGATCCATATTAGGAATCGACAAGGTTTGTCTATCACATCCTTTGGCTCTATGGCTTTTTCTTCTCCTTTATATCCTAACGCTTCCCTAAAACTAAAAATCCTATTACTTGTGCCTTCAATCACTAAGAACCTTGTTAGTCTAAGTCAATTTGCTAGGAACAACTCTGTTTTCTTTGAGTTTCATGCTAATGTGTTTTTTGTCAAATGTCAGGATACTTCTAAAATTTTGTTAAGAGGCTCTCTTGGGAGGGATGGTCTCTACAAATTTGACAACATTGCTTCTACTTCACCTCAAGTCTTGCATGTTTCAAGTCTATCCTCTTCTTCCAGCTTTAGATCTAGCAATAGTTTCAATACTCATTTCATATCCCTTGTAATAACAATACAACTAGTATACCCCTCTTACTCTTTACAAACTTTGGCATCGTAGGCTAGGGTATCCTCATCATGATACTCTTTAAGAATGTACTTCAAACATGTAATATCCGATTTCCTAATAAAAAGCTTTTCTATTTTTGTAATGCTTGCTGTTTAGGGAAGGCACATAGACTCCCCTCTCACTCTTCCACTACTTTATACACCAAGCTTCTTGAACTTATTTTTTGTGACTTGTGGGGACCTGCCCCTGTCACATCTTTACGTGGCTTTACATACTTTTTAACTTGTGTTGATGCATACAGTAGATACACGTGGATTTATCCTCTAAAACTCAAATCTCAAACTCTCACTACCTTTTTCCAATTCAAAGCCCTTGTTGAATTACAACTAAACCACAAAATTAAAGCCATTCAAACTGATAGAGGTGGTGAGCTCAGGCCATTTACTCAATACCTAGCCCAGTTTGGCATAACTCATAGGCTCACTTGCCTTCACACTCACCATCAAAATGGGTCTGTAGAACGCAAGCATAGGCACATAGTTGAAACTGGCCTCGCTCTCCTAGCTCAAGCTAAGCCTCCCTTTCTCCTTTTGGGGTCACGCTTCCCTCACAGACACGTACCTTATCAATAGGCTACCATCATCCTCTCAAAAATCCATCCCCTTTCTTTACCTTATATTTCTAATTTCCTGATTACAAATTCTTGAAATCCTCTGGGTGTGCTTGTTTCCCTTATGACTTTACAATTCCCACAAGCTTGATATGCACTCAAGAGAGTGTTTTTCTCAGCTACTCTCCCACACATAGAGGATACTGTTAAGAGTCCCACATCGGACAATATATGGCATAAACATGTGTTTATAAGTGGGGGCAATTCTCACTCTACCAACCGGTTTTGTAGGGTTGAGTTAGGCCCAACCACATTTCTTAACATGGTATCAGGGCCTCGTTTAAGATCCGGTGGGCCACCTTCTATGGTTTCCGCTATCGGGCCACCCACCATTTATTTCCACGCTCCAGATGTCCAGTCCTGGGCGTGAAGGGGTGTGTTTAGAGTCCCATATCGGACAATATATGGCATGAACATGTGTTTATAAGTGGAGGCAATCCTCACTCTACCAACCAGTTTTGTAGGGTTGAGTTAGGCCCAACCACATTTCTTAACAGATACAAATGTCAAGATCCTAGTGGGAAAATATTTGTCTCCAAAATGTCCTTTTTAATGAGATACATTTCCCTTACACTGAACTATTTAAATCCAACTCAGTATGTGTGTCCTCATCTGCTCCCACTAGTTTCAGTCTGCCAGATCCTTCATTTCTCAATCCTATACTGTCATCTAATCTTAATACCCCTACACCTCATCACACTCCTACTCACCATCATACACTAGCAGATCTGCCCCAACATCTACCCACACCTACATCATCATCCATTCAAAATTCTGACCATAATGCTTTATCTTTATCTGTTCCTTAAACTCATGATGTAGAATCCAACACCCCTATTACTCAAATTGAAGCATCTTTTGATAATACTCAAACTGAAGCGTCCTCTCATTCAACACCTTTCCAAATGATTGATTCCTACTCTTCACTCCAACAAAGCTCCAATTCTATTCCTACCAATGTCCCATCTGCTTCAACCACCAACTCAGTCAGTCCCTCATCATCTTCCCTGGATCTTTCTCCTGCTCCTAGAGTTCATTCTTTAAACACACACCCTATGCTAACTAGAGCCAAAGATGGTATTGTCAAACCAAGACTCCACCCTACTCTTCTCCTAACACAAGTTGAGCCAACCACCTACAAACAAGTCAGGCAATTACTAAATGGTACAATTCAATGCAGCCAAAATTCAATGCTCTCGTAAAAATGACACCTGGTCCTTGGATCCACCATTTTGTGATCATTTTCAAATATTCCTCCTTCTGATTTTTCTTTCACGAGCAATATCCAAGTGGTTCTTGTATGGTCATCAATGAAGGTGACAAACCACGTAGTACCTCTAATGTTGTTAACCCTTGATGGTCCCCATACATCACATTGAACCAAGGAAAATGGTTTGGAAGGCTTATATAGTTGGGTAGGATAAGTGTTTCGGGTATGTTTGCCCAATAGAATTTCACACATAAAACCATAACTTTTATTAAATAATATTAGAAAGTGATGAGAGAGAGATTTTTTAGAAAGTGATGAGAGAGAGATTTTTCATTTCTGTAATTAACTTTTCTTTCTGTTATTGATGACTGAATCAGTTACACAGAATTTCATATATATTACAAGGCTAGCACTAACCTGCACTAGCAGGTTATAACAAACTTTATTACCTGCACTAGCAGGTTTTGTTAACACATCTAACCTGCAGTAGTAGGTTCTAACAACATTACAGTAGGTTGCTCAGACTGACGCCTGTCAGTTCTGAGTTATACAAGACTACCCCCCCCCCCCCCCCCCAACAAACTCAAGGGGAGTCTCTCACTTTGAGTTTGTGCCTGAGTTCAAGAAACCTTGTAGAAGGAAGAGGTTTAGTGAGTGTATCTGCCCATTGATCAGTCCCCTGGGATATGAGTGATGGACAGTTGCTTGGACAAAACCTTCTCCCTGACAAAAAGCCGATCAATCTACATGTGTTTGGTTCTTGAGTGGAGTTTAGGATTGTGAGCCAGCAAAACTGTAGATTGATTATCACAAAGCACCAAAGGAGTCTTGTACCAGCTGCAGTTTGAGCAAGATTAAGGGAGATAACATCTGAAGTGGTGGATTTCTTGAATGTGTTCAAACGCAATTCATGAGTTAATAACAGAATTTCCACTTCATCTAGGTCCATTAAACCAAATTTGCTCTCAATAACTGACACAACAGGAGCAAATTCTGAAGGCAAACCTTCAAGAATTACATCTATATGATGTGATGCAGGTATAGGATCACCAATAGAAGCAAGGGCATCAACAATGGTGTGTACCTTGAGCAAATACTCTTGAACTGTAGAAGTATCAAGAGTTAGGGCACGTAATTCAACACGCAACTGGCGTGCACGAGCACGAGTTTGTTTCTGAAAGTAACTGAACAAACGATCCCAGAGTTGATGCGAGTGAGAACAGCCAAGCACTCGTGAGAGAATTTCATTGGACAGCGTGGATTGCAACCAAGAAAGTAGCATCTGATCTTTCTGCAGTCAGCAAGAATACTCAGGGTTGATTAATCCAGCTTCGCGAGCTTCATCATCTACGAACTGCAAAGGAATTTTGGCGCAAACTACAATTCAGTGAGGTTATGCACATTGATGTAGGGTTCAATTTGTAGACGCCATAGGTGAAAGTTCTTCTCATCCAATTTATGCGAAATCTTGAGCGAAAATTGGAGACGATGAGGATCTGTAACAGAAACGACGGCGACCGCTGAAGGAACCGGTGGATCATGCGCAGAGGAGGTCGGCGTTCCCTCCGG